>PVKC010041485.1:0-12160 GCA_004027635.1 Crocidura indochinensis | reverse complement strand
AAAAAAAAAAAAAAAACCCGACAAAAATACTATCTAATTTGATAGACCTACAGCAATTGCTTATCTGCTGCCAAGGTTTCCACTTCAGATATAAGTAAAAATATCCTCATGCCTTCTGCCTGTCAGATTGTAGCTGCCGAGATTGAATGGAGAAGAAAATATAGAGAAAAGAAAAATCATTTAAGACCGGAGTGACAGGGTAGTGGATAAAGTGCTTTCCCCACATAAGATCGACCCAAGTTCAGTCAGCATCCCATATGGTCCCCTGAATACTGCCTGTAGAAATTCCTGACTGCAGAGCCAGGAGTTAAGTCCTGTGTACCACTAGGTGAGACCAAAACCGAAAAAAGTATTATTGGACTGACAATCACCTCTATGTACAAAACCTACAGTGGAGTAATATGAATGTTTAAATTTCTGTCTATTATTCCATCAGCACCACTATTACTGTTACAGACTTGTCTTACCTTTGTAAGTTGGGATGAAGGACACAGGCTTCACATTTGGTAGAGCACAGGCTTCACATTTGTGAGGTTTTCAGTTTGCAGTCCCAGCATGAAATCAGAGATATTCAATCTCCCTTTACAGACAGAGGGCTCTTCAGATGTGTTTCCTGACCATCCCTTGTCATGTATACATTTACTAATTTCAATTTTTGTTTTGTTTTGTTTTTTGGGCCATACCCAGTGACACTGAGGGCTTACTCCTGGCTGTATGCTCAGAAATCACCCCAGGCTTGGAGTACTATATGAGACACCAGGGGATCAAACTGCAGTCCATCATAGGCTTGCACGTGCAAGGCAGAAGCCTTACGTCCTGCACCACTGCTACGGCCCCTAATTTCAATTTAAAAAATTTAAGGGGGGTGGCGAAGAAATAGCACAATGGTAGGTCATTTGCCTTGTGCATGGCCAACCCGGGATGGACCCGGAAACAATTCCTAGCATCCCATATGGTCCCCCAAACCTACCAGGACTGATTTCTGAGCATAGATCGAAGAGTAACCCCAAAGTGCTTCTGAGTGTGGCCCAAAACCCAAAAAGTTTAAGGGTTTTAAGAGTGCATATATTTATAATACCTGGATTCTTCTTTATTGCATATTTCTTGCTGAAAACAAAAATATTTATGTTAGGGGGGCCAGAGCAGTGACACAAGCGGTAGGACGTTTGCCTTGCACACATCTTAGGTTGGACTGTTGTTTGATTCCTGGAGTCCCATATGGTCCTCCAAGCCAGGATCGGTTTCTGAGCACATAGCAAGGAGTAACACCTGACCATCACTGGATGTGGCCTAAAAAACAAAAAGAAAACAATAATATTTATGTTGCCTTTCTATTGTAGGCAACTGCTAATCCAGATTTTTTAGACTTAATACCAAACTCTTGGGTTCCCAGTCATGATGAAAAAAATTTTGGAAAAAAAGAAAAAGAAAAAAAATTGGGGGTGGTTGCAGGGGCATACCTGGCAGCATTCAGGGGCTACTCCTGGCTCTGCACTTAGAAATCACTCTGGGCAGGCTCAAGGGACGATATGAGATGCCAGACAACAAAACTGAGTTGGCATGGGTTGGACTTGTACAGGGCAGATATCATACTGCTGTGCTATTCCTCTATTCCTCTCGCCCAAATTTTTGTTGCATTCTAATTCTTTTTTTTTTTTTTTTTTTTTGGTTTTTGGGCCACACCTGGCGACGCTCAGGGGTTACTCCTGGCCATTCGCTCAGAAGTCGCTCCTGGCAGGCACTGGGGACCATATGGGGAACCGGGGATCGAACTGCGGTCTGACCTAGGTTAGCGCAGGCACCTTATCTCCAGCGCCACCGCCCGGCCCCCACATTCTAATTCTTGCCATTTTCTGAATAATTAGGCCATGTCCTTATGTCTACAAATTTATTTATATACCTATAACTTTTATTCTAGTCCTGTAATTGGGAATTCCATTTTATGACTAAGGAAATCAAGGTTTAGGACCAGAGCAATAGTATAGTGGGTAGGGCACTTGCTTTATACAAGGCCTACCTGGTACCATGTATGGTCTCCTTACTCTGCTAGAACTAATCCCTGAGCACAGAGCTTCTGAACACATAGCTTTAAGTGTGCTCAGACACCACTGGGTGTGGCCCCCAAATAAAAATAATTTAAGTAAAAAGAAATCAGGACTGGACCAATAGTACACTGAGTAAGGTATTTGTCTTGCACGTGGCTGACCCAGGTTTGATCCCCAGCATCCCATATGGTTTTCCAAGCCCACCAGGAATGTGATCCCTGACTGCAGAGCCAGGAATAAGCTCTGTGCACCACCTGTTTTGATCCCCTATCCCACCAAAAAAAGAAAGAAAAGAAATCAGGTCTAGGGAAGTTTAAGGAGCCCACATTTCTAGTTTAGTAACAAGGCAAGAAGTTGAAGTTATGTCTGATTCAAAGGCTTTTTTCTGTGAAGCCTTTGTAGAGCTTTAGTATGGAGATATTATACGAAGGAAATTAGATTAACACTTTTCCTCTTTTGGGGGTTTGGGGGATCTCAAATGTACTCAGGAGACCTGAGGCTATTGTTAATAATTGAGGCTCAATGCTAAGACCAAGGTTGTGGTGTTGCTCAAGTCTTTAGTGCCAGGGACTATCAGAGGCACACTCAGTAGTTCTGGGAATTCCTAGAGCTATTTCAGCAATTTCTAGGTATCAAACTAGGGTCATGTATATTCAAAACATGCACCCTTAACTTGTGATATCTCTCTGGTCAATGTAAAAGCTATCTCTTAAGGTGAATATCGTAAATTTTAAAATTTTTGTTCTCTTGGGGCCAAAGTGATAGCACAGAGGTAAGGCGTATGCCTTGCACATGGCAAACCTAGGACAAACTCAGGTTTGATCCCTGCCATCCCATATGGTCCCCCAAGCCTGCCAGGAGCAATTTCTGAGCACAGAGCCAGGAGTAATCCCTGAGTGACAGGGATTTTGGTTGCCCCCAAAACAAAATATAAAAATAAAATAATTTTTTTGTTTTCTTGATTATTATTGTTGATGGTAATAGTAATAGTTTTGGTTGATTGGGCCTTATCTGGTGATGCTTGGGGTCTTTTCTCAGCTCTGTGCTCCCACAAGGTTGTTCCTGCCAGTGCTCAGGAACTGTGTAGTGCAGGAACCAGATTGTGATTTACCACATATAAGACAAATGCCTTGACCCCTATACTATCATCTCCTGGCTACCTAAACATTATTCAGTTTTGTTTGTTTGATTTGAGGGCTGGGAGTGGGTGTTAGGGACACAACACACCCAGTGGTGCATGGGGGCCTAGAGGTTTTGGGACTCAAACCAGGGTCAGCGGCATGTGAGGCAAGTGTCTTAACCCCTATACTCTTTCTTTAGTGGAAATGCTAAGATTTTTGCTTTCTTTTTTCTCTCAGGTAATTCCAGTGAATTCCGTCGGCTCTCCTATTGGAGATGTACCATTCATCCGGTCAGGTTTGCTGGGATTCGTAGGACCGGTAAGTGAATCTTACGTTTGTTTTGGTACATCTGATTCAGATAATTCAAATTTACTTCACAAACCAGAACAAGTTCTGATTTGCCCAGTGGTGTTACAGATACATTTACTAATATTTCAAGCAATTCCTATGTCATAAAATGATTCGTCTGTGCATTCCATGATACATTTAACCCTTTCAAACGAAGGCATTATTTTTTATTTTCAAATCATTTTTTCTAATTTTTCAAGTAGGACCTTCCCCTGTAATGCATGGACAAAGATCCTCATCATTACTTCATCCATAATATTCAACCTACCAGTTCAGGCCTGCTAGTTTGGTCATCCATAATATTCAACCTACCAGTTCAGGCCTGCTAGTTTGGTTGTTTGAGCTGTGTTGCTGAAGCCCAGTAGTGCACTGGTAAACAAGGCTGTACCTGGCAATGCTGGGTCATATAATGCTTGGGACCTCATGCATCCCAGGCATCCTTTCTGGCCCTTTCACGTAAATGACATTTTCACTTATCCTTGATGTATGTCTGATTAATTAAGTTTCAGTATTTTAGAAGACAGAAAGGGACATGAGTGGTAGAATAACAGGTTGAACACTTGCCTTGCACGCAGCCAATCCAAGTTGATGCTCCAGCACCCCATATGGTCCCTACGCTCTTCCAGAAGTTACCCCCTGAGCAGAGCAAAGAGTATTCCTGAGCACCACTTGATGTAACCCCCCAAAAAAAACAACAACAAAAAGAAAATAGTTACCTTCAGTAGCAAAGAAAGCCACAGTGTATACCAAAGAGTATGCATAGTGCTCACTTCAGCATCACATATACTAAAATTGGAATGATACAGAGATTAGCATGGCCTCCACATAAGGATGACATGTAAATTTGTGAAGCATTCCATAAGCTATATGCAACAAGTTCATACATATTATCAGCATTACACCATGTATGACAGTAAGTTATCCGAATAGAAACTATTTGGTTCTTGATAAAGAGTATTTATAAGCACTGGCTTTACAGAGAGAATTAGGACAGATAGCCTATTCTCAGAGAATTCACAATTAACTTGGTTAGCCAGTGTTGTAGACAGTAAACTAGATCATAGAGGGCTTTATGTGGCATAATGGAAAGTTTGGATTTTATTTTTCAAGTAATAGGCAGATATTCGCATAGTTAAGCCCATATATCTCCATCCATCACTCTGTCCTTTTTCACTTACTAGCTTCAAATACATAAGAACTTGGGTTTTTGTTTGTTTGTTTGTTTGTCTTGTTTTTTTAAGGACATGTTTTATTTTATTTCTTCCTATCATTTATAATGGAAACAGGGCATGGGCTTGCTTCTAAGAAAATCACTTTCCTAGAAATGTGGACCAACAACCCACACTGAGTCCCATTCTCTCCCCAGCTTTACTGGGTATGTTCCAGGACACAAACACAAAACTTTTTTTTTTCAGGCCAGACAGATAATGCAGTGGGGAGGGCACTTTCCTGTACACTGCATACCTGGGTTCAACCCTCAGTACCCTATATGGTTCCCCTGCTCTCCTAGGAGTGATTCCTGAGTACTGCCAGGTGTGGCCCAAAAACAAAAAAAAATTTTTTTTTAATGAAACAAGGAAAATCAGACCAGTTTTTGTTTGGGGGCAACAGGAGCTGCTTATATCTTATCCCCTGGGGATCACCCCTGCTGGTGCTCAGGGTGGGCTACAGTACCCAGGGCCAAGTCTAGGGCTTGTGACAGCTCAACCCTTTGAATTCTAAGGCCCCAGACCATGTAACCTAGCTCTGAGACATGGGTTTCAAACACCCAGTGTGGAGCTCAAGGCGGTCCCTTTATTTTACCCTCAAGGAGCTGATTTCCATAGAGACCTGGGGGTTCGCCAGCAGGTGGGGCTCAGCTGTCTATTCTGTTCCTAAGCCACAGTGAGCACTCCAATCTCCAGCATTACTGAGGGGCGCCCCCAGTGAGCCCATAACCCCAGGGCTGTTCAGAGCCGGCAATGTCCCTGCCATCAGGGGATGTCCTCTTCATGAGGACAGGGTCTGGCTTGGGGGTGGGGGGATTTTTATTTTCCTTCTGATACTGTGTTCATTAAAATGCTTTGAGATTCAAATTCTCATGCATACGGTAAGAAGGGAGATAAGTACACAGTGGGTAGTGTTTACCTTGTATGCAGCCAATTCAGGTTATTCCCCAACATCCATATCATCCCCCAAACCTGAAAGGAGTGAACCCTAAATGCAGAGCCAGGAGTAAGCCCTAAGCCGTGATTGCAACCCCAAAACCTAAAAGAATTAAAAAAGAAATGAAAGGCACATAAGACTTGCATATAGTCTACCAGGTTTGATCCCTGGTGCCATGTACAGTTCTTCAAGCCCCACCAGGAGTTATCCCTGAGCACAAAGCTAGGAATAAGCCCAGAGAGAATACCTGGTTGTGGCTCATTCCACCCCCCCCCCCCAAAAAAGAGAGAAAGAAGTAGAAGTCTAAAAGTATTGTCTTGAAGCTGGAGAGATAGCACAGTGGTAGGGCATTTTGCCTTGCACACAGCCAACCTGGGATGGACCTGTGTTCAATTCCCAGCATCCCGTATGGTCCCCCAAGCCTGCCAGGAGCGATTTCTGAACTCATAGCCAGGAGTAACCCTTGAGTGCCACTGGGTACAACCCAAATAAATAAATAAATAAATAAAACTACTGTCTTACCACCAGTACCTTTGATCTTACTTTTCCATTATTTCTAGGAAAGAAAGGAATAAAAAATAAATAAAAAAGAAACCATAAAGGAAAGAACGTGTCTTGCTGTCTCTTAAGAAATATTTTGTGGGGCCCGGGAGATAGCATGGAGGTAAGGCGTTTGCCTTTCATGCAAAAGGTCATCGGTTCAAATCCCGGTGCCCCATATGGTCCCCCGTGCCTGCCAGGAGCAATTTCTGAGCATGGAGCCAGGAGTAACCCCTGAGCACTGCCGGGTGTGACCCCCCAAAAAAAAAAACCTAAAAAAAAAAAGAAAAAAAAAAAGAAATATTTTGTAGGGGCCAGAGAGATAGCATGGAGGTAAGGCGTTTGCCTCACATGCAGAAGGACAGTGGTTCAAATTCCGGCATCCCATATGGTCCCCTGAGTCTGCCAGGAGTGATTTCTGAGTGTAGAGCCAGGAGTAACCCCTGAGCGCTGCCAGGTGTGACCCAAACACCCAAAAAAAAAGAGAGAGAGAAATATTTTTTAAAACTCCTGTTTAGCAATTTAGTCCTATGTCTCATAGATCTAAAGAGTGCTGCTGGGATTAGCCCACAAACCAAAAAGAGAAAATCCAAGTGAATCCAACTGGTCTTTCTTTTTTATTATTATTGAAACTGCTTTATCTTTATTAGTCTGAAACAGTCATTCTGCCATTACAATTTGAATCTCTTCCTAGGCCTTAGCTATAGTATAGTGGTGCTTGTCTTTCATGTTACTGACCTGGTTCAGAGTCTAGCACCACATATGGTCCCTTGAGCACTGCTGTGAGCGATTCCAGAGCACGACCAAGTATAACCCTAAAACAAAAATAAACTTTAATCTCTTTCTGACTCCACAGTTAAATAAATAGATGCATCCATCTAATGAATAGGTACAGAAGAGCAACAAATAGGTAGTCATGGCTGGAAGTAAAATCAGTTGTGTGGAATTCTACAAACTTTTTAAAAAATTCTTCCTTCTGAATAAGTACGAGGATTAATTCTAGAGATGTTACTTAGTGATATAGTGCTTATCTTGCTTGCATGAGATCTGGCACACGCCCTTACACACACACACACACACACACACACACACACACACGCGCCCTTACACACACACACACACACACACACACACACACACACACACACACACACACACACACACACCTACCTGTAAGATCCTATTACTTGAAGGCTACTGATGTATGTCAAAGTGTGGGTTTTGTCATTTTTGCTGTTTAAATCATGGAAATTAAGTGCAATCATTGTTACCTTTCAGGGCAGCTTGGTGTTTGTGGTTGGAAAAATTGATGGGTTACTAATGGTCAGTGGCCGAAGACATAATGCTGATGATATTGTTGCTACTGGGTTGGCGGTTGAATCAATAAAGACTGTTTATAGAGGAAGGTGAGTAGTACAGAATGCAGATTACCACTTCCAGTGGGATCTCTGCTATTTTATAGGGTGCTTTGTGTTGTGTTTGTAGATTCTCTTGCCAAATAATTGAATTAATTTAGTTAAGCATAGCAGGAATGGAGCTTTAAATATTTATTTTAAAATACTTGATTCATGAGGCCAAAGCAATGGTACAGCAATAGGGCGTTTGCCTTGTATGCGGCTGACCTAGGACAAACCTCTGTTCTTCCCTGGCATCCCATATGATCCCCTAGAGCCAGGGGCAATTTCTGAGCGCATAGTCAGGAGTAACCCACTCCTGACTATAGTCATAGTCAGCCCCCCCCCCCCGAAAATAAAATAAAATATCTGATTCACAGCTTGTTGACAGAGGTAAATATCTTTTTCCATCATATAACTTTAGTGTTTCCAGCATTACTCAGTATGTCTTGATTTACAGCTGCTTTGCTCTAGTCACACTGTATTTTCACAATGCCTTTCTTCTCTACAAGTGTCTTTGGATGACAGGTGGGGTTTGAGGGTGGGAGGGAAATGGGGTCATTGGTGGTGGGAAAAGTACACTGGTGAAGGTAGTGTTCATTTTAAATAAAATACCTGATTCTTCAGCTAGAATTAAAATAAATAAGTCATTGCCATACTGTATCAATTTTTAAATAATATTGTATATTAAATCCTGAGAACTGAAAGGATTCTGAAACATTGAACTTTCTTCATTTTTTTCATATAAGTAAGTAGTCCCATTAGATTGAGATAGATACTGCTCACAAGAGTTTTACATCTAGGAACTATTTCCCTTACACTTCTCTAAATCACTATACTATTTGATACAAATTGTGCATAGATCATTCAGATACCTTTTTTTTCTTTACTCTTCAGTGCAAGAAAAGGTATTTGATACTCCTATTCAGTAGATTATTATCATCTTTAAAAAACCATCTTGGGGGCCGGGCGGTGGCGCTGGAGGTAAGGTGCCTGCACTAACCTAGGATGGACTGCGGTTCGATCCCCCGGTTCTCCATAAGGTCCCCCATGCCTGCCAGGAGCGACTTCTGAGCGAATAGCCATGAGTAACCCCTGAGTGTCACCGGGTGTGGCCCAAAAACAAGCAAACAAACAAACAACAAAAAAAAAACATCTTGGTGGGCCCGGAGAGATAGCACAGCAGTGTTTGCTTTGCAGGCAGCCAGTCCAGGACCAAAGGTGGTTGGTTCAAATCCTGGTGTCCCATATGGTCCCCCGAGCCTGCCAGGAGCTACTTCTGAGCAGACAGCCAGGAGTAATCCCTGAGCACTACCGGGTGTGGCCCAAAAACCAAAAAAAAAAAAAACCATCTTGGTGTTCCTAAAGGGGACAAGTTTTAAGAAGTAAGAAAAGTTAATTAAACCAATATGAGGAACAGCATTTTCAGAAAATCATAGTATTTTATAGTGTGTAACTTCTAATGAGATGTCAATTAGACCTCTCTTTGTTCACAGCACGTACACAGTACCCAGCACCTGATAGGTGTACATACAGTGAAGGTGTGGGTGGATGGAAGGAAGGAAGAGAAGGAGGGAATGAAAGAAGATGCAAGGAGAGCAGTCATATTTGGCTCTCCAGTGACTTTCCCTTTTTTATGCATTCATTCAACAAATATTTATTGGGTTCCAGCTGTTTGCCACTGTTTTATAGATGGTCAGGATGTGGCATGAAGTTCACACTGTGCCTGAAGGAAGTAGACCCTACCCACAGAGAAGAAATTTGATCCACTGAGAAAATGAGAACAAATACATGAAAGGAGGCTGCTTGCCTCTTTGTATAGAGTGATCTGGGACTATCTTAATCTAAGGAGGTGATTAAAGAAAAACCTTATTCAAAACAAAGTCCAGCCTGCCAGACCTCCATGGCTGCCCTGGCCTGGGTCTGTCTGCCTCTTGCCACTCTTGACTTCACCACTCTGTCTAGGCACACTCCCCTCTTTTTGGGTGGTGCTCAAGGCTTATCCCTGGCTCTCTGCTCAGAAATCACTCCTGGCAGACACTGGGGACCATATGGGATGCCAGGATTCGAACTACCATTGGTCCTGGGTTGGCCGCTTGCAAGGCAAATAACCTACCTCTATGCTATCTCTCCAGCCCCAACACTCCCCTCTTGGTCATCCTCAAACCTGGCAAACTCATTCCCACCTTTCATCCATTCCTTTTCCCCAGAAACTTATTCCTCTAGATTTTCACATGGCCCACATTCTACTTTACTCAGGTCTCTTCTTCAGGATTTACTCCTCAGGGAAGTGCTTCCAACCAGCCTACCTGCAGAATCCCCTCATAGGCACACTTCTCCCATGTCCCATCATGGGTTTCTCCGAGCATGCACTATGATGTGCTTTTCTGCTTATTTTGTCTCTGACATGCAAGGTCCATTAAGATAGGGACTTTGTGTTACCACAATAGTAGTCCAAACACTTTATTTTTCTCAGTCCTCATTTTGATGGTAATGACTGATGTTTTCTTTCCTAATTGCTCACTTCTGAGTAGTGTGTGAGGTTAGGTCCTCTGCAATTACAGTTAAATAAAGAAAATAGCACTGCTGTGAAGGGGTGCTGATGTGTTGCTGATGTGTTTGATCTGTCTCTCTTAGAATTGCTGTATTTTCTGTGTCTGTGTTTTATGATGAGCGCATTGTGGTGGTTGCGGAACAAAGACCTGATGCCTCCGAAGAAGACAGTTTCCAGTGGATGAGCCGTGTTCTGCAGGTGAGGGCCCCTGGCATTTGTCCACAGAGGAGGTGGAAACATTAAACAATTTTTTGTTTTGTTTTAAACAGTCTAATTATGCTGACATATACTTTTTTTTTTTTTTTTGGATTTTGGTTTTTAGTCACACCCCGCAGCACTCAGGAGCTACTCCTGACTCTACCCTCAGAAATTGCCACTGGCAGGTTCGGGGGACCATATGGGATGCTGGGGTTCGAGCCACAGTCCTTTTGCATGCAAGACAAACGCCCTACCACTGTGCTATCCGGCCCATTTGGGGGGGGTATTTTTTTCTTAGTTAATAGTCAGATGGTATTAGCAAAACCATTACGAAATCAGATATCTTTCATTTATTTTTTTGTGTGTGTGATTTTTGGGTCACACCCAGCAGTGCTCAGGGGTTACTCCTGGCTCCATGCTCAGAAATTGCTCCTGGCAGGCACGGGGGACCATATGGGGCACCGGGATTCGAACCGATGACCTTTTGCATGAAAGGCAAACGCCTTACCTCCATGCTATCTCCCGGGCCCCGAAATCAGATATCTTTTTATCCTGTAGGCTGTATGGTTTGGGGAGTGGAAGGGGACTTCAAGATGGCAAGATCAGCTGAATTGATTTCCTTTAAGAATTTTTTTAGGGGGCCGGAGAGATAGTACAGTGATAGGGCGTTTGCCTTGCAATCACTGACCCAGGACCAACAGTGGTTCAAATCCCAGCATCCCATTTGGTCTCCTGTGTCTGCCAAGAGCAATTTCTGAGCAGAGAGCCAGGTATAACCCCTGAGCGCTGCTGGATGTGACCCCCCAAAAAAACAAAAAAAAGAACTTTTTTGTGGGCTGGAACAATAGTACAGTGGTAGGGCATTTTCCTTGCATGCAGAAAAACTGGGATAGACCCGGGTTTGATCCCCGACATCCCATATGGTTCCTGAGCCTGCCAGGAGCAATTTTTGAGCACAAAGCTAGGAGTAGACCCCAAAATAAGAATAATTGGTGCAATAATACTGTGGAGAGATTAAACCCAGATTCAGTCTCCAACACCCCATATGACCATGTGAGCCCCTCTTTTTTTTTTGTTTTGTTTTGTTTTTCGGGCTACACCCATTTAATGCTCAGGGGTTACTCCTGGCTAAGAACTCAAAAATTGCCCTTGGCTTGGGGGGACCATATGGGATGCCAGGGGATTAAACCTCAGTCCTTCCTTGGCTAGCGTTTGCAAGGCAGCCACCTTACCTCTAGCGCCACCTCGCCAACCCCTGCCCTTCTTAAGAGTGATCTCTAAACATTTTCTTGTGTGGCCCTTCCAAAAAAAAAATATGAAGAGGAAAGAAAATTTCATGCTTTATACATTAGTGTTTGCTACTGGTGAAAAGTATATGTTGGACATATGTTAAGAGTAACATGTTTCTGTACTTGTCATATTTTTAATCTAATAGCCCCTAGATTGTTTTTTGGGGGGCCACACACGATGATGCTCTGGGGTTACTATTGGCTATGCACTCAGAAATTGCTCCTGGCTTGGGGGACCATATGGGACGCCGGGGGATCAAATCCCGCCAGGGGATCGAACCCCGGTGGCTTGCACCACCACTCTGGTCCCTAGATTAAGTTTTATTATAATTATTGCCTAGTGTTTTAAAGGCCCAAATGCCGTATTTCCACTGAGGGGAAGTGAGTCTGGAGCAAGGGTCACCGTAGGAAATAATTCAAACAAAGCTGAGGGTGAAGTATCCATAACCATGTAGCAATCTGTCTTGTTAAGCCGAGAAAGGGAGAGACATAGACAAAAAGACACACACACACACACACACACACA
>PVKC010041484.1:0-12137 GCA_004027635.1 Crocidura indochinensis | reverse complement strand
AGTTTGAGTGGCACTATTGTGAATGGGGTTGTTTTCTTAATGTCCATTTCTTCCTTATTTATATTGGTGTATAGAAAGGCCATTGATTTTTGTGTGTTAATTCTGTAGCCTGCCACCTTGCTATATGAGTCTATTGTTTCTAGGAGCTTTTTGGTAGAGTCTTTAGGGTTTTCTAAGTAGAGCATCATGTCATCTGCAAAAAGTGCGAGCTTGACTTCTTCCTTTCCTATCTGGATTCCCTTGATATCTTTTTCTTGCCTAATCGCTATAGCGAGTACTTCCAGTGCTATGTTGAAGAGGAGTGGCAAGAGCGACAGCCTTGTCTTGTGCCAGAATTTAGAGGGAAGGCTTTTAGTTTCTCTTAATTGAGGATAATGTTTGTCACTGGCTTGTGGTAGATGGCCTTAAGTATATTGAAAAAGGCTCCTTCCATTCCCATCCTGCTGAGAGTTTTGATCAAAAATGGGTGTTGAACCTTATCAAATGCTTTCTCTGCATCTATTGATGTTATCATGTGAGTTTTATTTTTCTTGTTGTTAATATTGTGTATAAGGTTGATGGATTTAGGAATGTTAAACCATCCTTGCATTCTTTGGATGAAACCTACTTGATCATAATGTATGATCTTCTTAATGAGGCATTGTATTCTACTTGCCAGAATTTTGTTGAGGATCTTTGCATCTGCATTCATCAGCGATATTGGTCTGTAATTTTCTATTTTCTTTGCATCTCTGTCTGGTTTGGGTATTAAGGTGATGTTGGCTTCATAAAAGTTATTTGGAAGTATTTCCGTTTTTTCGATTTCATGAAAGAGTCTTTCCAGTATTGGTAGTAGTTGTTTTTGGAGAGTCTGAAAGAATTCATTAGTGAATCCATCTGGGCCTGGGCTTTTGTTTTTGGGCAGACATTTGGTTACCATTTTAATTTCATCAATAGTGATGGGGGTGCTTAGATATGCTACATCCTCTTCCTTCAACCGTGGAAGATTGCAAGAGTCCAATAATTTACCCATTTCTTCCAGGTTCTCATTTTTAGTGCCGTAGAGCTTCTCAAAGTAGTTTCTGATTACCCTTTGAATCTCTGCCATATCAGTAGTGACCTCTCCTTTTTCATTCCTAATACGAGTTATCAAGTTTCTATCTCTTTCTTTGTTAGTTTTGCCAGTGGTCTATCAATCTTGTTTATTTTTTCAAAGAACTAACTTCTGCTTTCGTTGATGTTTTGGATTGGTTTTTGGGTTTCCATTTCATTGATTTCTGCTCTCAACTTTGTTAATTCCTTCTGCCTCCCTATTTTTGGGTCCTTTTGTTGAGTACTTTCTAGTTCTATGAGCTGCGTCATTAAGCTTCTCAGTTAATATCTGTAAACTATTAATATTTTTATTTTGCTCTTGTTCATGACCTGCCCTCTTGAGACCAAGACTTATTAATCCTGTCTTGGGAAAATGGGTCAGGGGCAATCCTTAGCCTCACAAAATCAGGGAACCTTTTCATCTATAATTTACCTTACCAGCTCAGACTGAGAACTCTGCATCATAAGCTTATTAATGTCTACCTTGTCAAGAAAATGTGGTCTTGATATACCCTGCTGTGAAAGAGTAGGTTGAGTATTCCACAAACCCCAGCAAGTGAGCAAGATTCTTATGCCCCCAATCCAGGTAGGATGAGAGGCAAATCCAGTAATGATTCCGATGCAGTAAATAATCCACACATGATTGAGAAAGATCAAAAGGCCAGGAGCCCACACCCCAAGCTGAACACCCACAAGCCAGCAGCTCCATTAAGCGGAATGGCTAGCCTTGATGGTGTATTCCCCCCTATCATTCCCAGGGAGCCTTTATTGGGAAAACAAATACTACCTCCAAGAGTGGGACAAGGCCAAGTGAAAACTGGCTAATACCAACATCTCCCCCCTACTTAGTTTTCTAAAAACTAAAAATAAAATGGGAGAATAAATAATCGCACAAAATAAAATAAATTCTAAGAAACCCTGAAAAGCAAAGGGGAATAAATTAAAACTAAATAAATAGAATTAATATACATAGGTTCAGAAAAAGGAAAAAAAATGGAAGGAAAACATACATTTGGCCTAAAAACAATGTCTTTACCCAAAACATGAGTCAAGGAACCAACAACAGACTCCAGTCAAGGTAAATTTATAAGCCCCAATGATTTTTTTCAAAGTTTCCAGTAAATTTTCCTTTAAAGTATAGATGATAAAGCCAGAATCTGGTAGATTATGCAGATTTTATGAAGCAATCAGAGTGTCACAAGATAACCTCTGAATGGAGATCACCATTAGGATACGATGTAAGGAAGTCTGCCTTTCCAGCAAGATGAAGTTGATTTCCAAATATTTTTTGATATTTGAGTCACACCCAGTGGCACTCAGGAGTTACTTCTGGCTCTACACTCAGAAGTCGCTCCTGGCAGGCTCAAGGGACTATATGGGATGCTGGAATTCAAACCAGGTCATCCTGTGTTGGCCTTCTGCAAGGCAAATGCCTTACCACTGTATTATCACTCTGGTCCCTGATTTCCAAGTTTCAACCAGAACAGAAAGTAGACCCACTTGAGAGTAAAAAGATGCCACAGTTCTGAGCCCATTTCTGGAAGATGATTGATTCCTGGAGAAAGTGCAGAAAACCATGTTGGATATGAAAATGAGGTCCATCTGTTAGGAGTGTTCAGCTTATATCTGAATATACAGTAACCAAGACAAGATGCTTTAGGTGGAGAACCTCCCTGTTTCAAGAAAAAATTGAAGTTCCATCCTAGTGAGTAGAAACTCTTTGTATCAACAATTTTTCCGTTTCAATTTTCCCATGCAAAAATCCTGCCATAAACTACTAAAAGACCCTAAAAGGGAAAATGGTGACAAACCAACAAGTTGTATAACCTAGTTCAAACAGAGAAGCTAAAATGCTATCTAAAGTAAATTTCTATACGTAAATTTACAAAATGGGGGATCTACAAATAAATAAAAAAATAAGAAGGAAAGTCATATACAAATTAAAGAAATACACTTATTAAAATATGCACACGAGGTGAGCATCTTATCTGAATTCTTTCTGTAAAGTCATCCAACACACCTTATCTCCAATCCCAGGTGAACAATTGTGAATCAGGTTCACACATGAAATAATCCAAACCATACTGAGGATGAAACATGTAGTCTGGCAGTCTTCTAAACGCATATGAAGATCAAGCTGCCTGCCAAAACTGAAAATTTTATTACTTCTGGGTGGAGCAGTAAGAACAGATAGCTCAGGCTAATCTGAGATATCACAAACCAGGTTTTAAGTAAGATAATCTCCATTTGGGGGTAAAGCCAAGTTGTAAACAAACATACAAAAGAACCAGGAGTAATCTTTGTTTCAGATAAAAGAAGTTTTAATATAACAATTGCCAAATTTTGTTCAAAAATTGTGAGGGGTGGGAGTTTCAGCAGCATGGGGCTCCGCAGGCCCCTGCCATGCTGGAGAGTGTCTGCTTAACCAGGCCTAGGGGGGTGCAGGACGGGGGCAACCCCAGCACCCTGCTGCCCCCTTGTTCCAGATCTCCACGGCTTCCCTGGGCCACTAGCCTGGGCAGGCCACCAAGTTGGGACCACTGGTGGGGCTTGAAGGTACCCTGGGCTTTTCCCCCATTCCCCACAGGGCTCCTTAGGGCAGGTCGGGTGGTGACGCTGAACTTCCAGCCTGCAGCAAAGTGATGGATCTATTCCCTTTCTGGGAGCTGGGAGTTTCAGCAGCATGTGGCTTGGCAACCCCTGCCGTGCCGGAGAGGGCCTGCCTAACCAGGCCTAGGAGGGGTGCAGGATGGGGGCGACCCCAGCACCCCTCTTCAGCCTTGTTCTAGATTAGCTACTTATTTTTACTAAGGCAGTCTCTAGCAAGAACTTAAGAATTTACATGTTGAAAACCATCGGGGCGATGGCCCCGCACGTGCACAGTACATATTAATAATATATTCCATTTTTGATGGTATATTGTGTATGTAGAAAGGCCATCTGGTTTTCTGCCCTTTTGCACACCCCTGTAATGCTTATTTTCACTTTATGTCTATTACCCCAACCTTCAGTGCCTTCCATTTACCCTTTTCAACTTCTATACTGCACATTCTTCATCACACACATCAGCATGGTGCACTGGATTTAACAATCCCCAACTGCTTCAAAAGACATAAGGTGTACACGTATAGCTTTGAATATTTTACATCTTTTTCATTGACAGCTAACTCTTACTAAATATTCTCTTAAATAGTGAAGATTTTCCCCACTTTTTATCTATTCTTCTCTTTGTGAACTTATCAACAAGAATTGTTCGGTGAAAGAATCCCTCAGTTTAATTCTTATGTTTAACCACGTCATGGGGAGTTTTATCCACGTTTTTGCATCCCCCATATGGGCCTATAAACCCATGTGGCATTGTTCCTTGTTTGCATAGGCATATCAAAATGGGAAATGCCTACACACAAATAAATTCTTATCTAATAGAATTTGGAACACCCAAATATTGTAGTACAATGGGACCTTACACCCTGAACATTGGCATAATGACCTGGCACAGGCCTCAGTAAAATGGGCATTCTCCATTCACCCCTGAACCAGGGAAGCTATCTAGGAAGCATCCAAGGTTCTTTACAGCAACACCTGGAAGTAATCTTCTACCAGGGAAGACCCTACTGCTGCTGTGACATCAATCTACTCACAAGAGACTTCCCTTAACGCTGAGAAGACTTAAGAACATCAACGACCTGCATACTGGACAGGGCATTCTGCATTGCCCTTTAATTGTAAGGTGAAACGAAAGGACGCTCTGCATCATCCTAACTGAAATATAGGATATGCAGATTCCAGGATCTTTAACTCAGAAACATGATACCAGCAACAGAGACAGCGTGGAAAATAAAAGTGAGTTGGCACTACAGACGACTTGGATTGGGCAACCTGGTTTGCCTGGAGACTAGAGCTGGTCTTATGCCAGGAAACATCAGGGGTTTGGTCCCCTTGTATTTAGGCCGAGGATTTTCCTTTCCATACCCCCATATTTTGGTGGGCCGATGCAAACAAGTATTGCCACTCTAACGCCATTTTTACTGTGCTCCTTTGACTCTTATCCTTAAAAAGAAACACCCATTTTTGAGGCTAACTTAAACTAATATGGACATACATGGAAATGTAAAGAAGTACTATGCCTTCAATATTTAAGGAAACACATAAAGTTTCATGGCTTTAGAATGCTTGATATGCTGCTAGGAAATATGTATCACAATCCGGGGACTTGAGGGAAAAGTAATTATACATGGGTTCTGTTTTATTCTTTTTAATATTCTTTGGCTGAAAATTCAATGTTAAGATATCAGCAAGGGGACTTATGTGAATTCTGTTTATGGGTGATTGTCCTTCCACTGTAACTTTACCTTGTCCTCTTTCTTTGCATGTTTGTTCTCAAAATTAAACATAAAAAATTTAAAAAAAAAGAATTAAGGAAATGTTGACTTCACAAGATGGGTTTTAACTTTTTTCCCTGACTTTGAAATTTTGCTTACAGATGTGGAAAGAATCAGTATTACCTCTTTGAACATTTGAAGGTAATCATTATTGAAGCAATTGTCACTCATTTACAAACTCTATTGGAAGGCTTTTAATTACTCTTTCAATATTATCACTCATGATGAGTCTATTGACTCCTTCTGAGTCTGATTTTCTACTCCAACCTGATTTAGTTTTAGAATTTGAATGGTTATAATTTGTCCATTTGGAATGAGTTATGCAATCTGCAAACATCATATTTTTCAAATAATTTTGTGATCCTTTCTATTTGTTATATCTCTTGTAAACTATTTCCTTGTTCTCTGTAAGTCTGATCAATAGTTTTAATTTTAGTGATCTTTAAAGAACTACATCTGATTTATTTTATTTTTAAATGTCTTGTATGTTTTATTTCAGCTAATATGTTTCATTATCTTAATTCACTAACATTCATTTTGCTTTCATTTATGTACATTTCATTTAGGTACAAACATATTTTCAAAATGTGTAATTCTTTGAACATATACCAACTTGTTACTTAAAATTGTTATATTAAATCCCAACATTTAATGTGGATAAAAAAAGGATGGATCTAAAAGATATTATGCTAAGGGAAGTCAGAAAAAGATAAATGCTGTATGATTTCACTCATATGACTAGATATACAAAGCAGCTAAATAAAACAAACTATATGATCAGATCACATTGCTTGTCACAGAAAGGAAAGGCTAGGTGGCATGGATAAACTGAATAAACTGATTCTCTGCAATTGTGTAGGGTAGAATTAAGATTTTCAGTTTATAAATGCAGTTTATAAAGATACAGAAAATATAATGTAGTATGTACTGATTTATGATGAGATACATAAAATTTATATACTCTATAATGGAAAAAAATTGTGAGGGGTACATAAGTCATGTTCTATTGTTCTCTGCAAGAAGCAGGAAACTCAGACCAGACCTTACAAAAGTTTTTATGCATAGACACAGTAAAAGTCGGTTGTAGTAGCATCAAAGTTTAAACTGTATGCATCATTCTCAAAACAGTTTTTTCCATATCTTTGTCTTATATATCTCACAACACTTTTCATAGATTTATCTCAAATTAAAACCTTTCTGCAGATACACTTAATTAAAAAATTCTTAAACATTCTTACACCAACCACTGTAATACAAGTCTAGAATATCTGAGTTCCTTTTCATAAATTTTGTTAAACAAAATCATAAGAATATGTCTCTGCAGATATACATGCATACAGTTTGAATATAAGATTGCTAAAACATTATTATAATGAGAACTGTAATAAGAATCTATGACATCCAAGTTCCTTTTCCATCGACTTCTGTGGGCAAAGACATTAGAACATTTTTGCAGACAAGTTTCTATATAATTATAAAAAATAAAACATCCTAGCAATTGTGAAACCTTCATTAGAATAGCTGAGAACTTTTAGAACTCTAACAACATTATGCATTTCCATAGAATTGTGAAAAATAATATTAAATCACTAAATTTCTGTTTGCAGTGGAGCAGTAAACAAGAGAGTAGGTCTAAAATATAATCAAAGTAGAACACTGATTTAACCAGCAATATAGTGTTAGAAGCAAATAAGATCAAGAGATTATCCTAGAAGAAAGTTAATTTTTTGGAGGTAACCCAGGTGCAGGAAGTTCTGAAAGCAGCCTCTCCTCAGATCGTCTTCAGATGGTCTTGAATCTTTCATCTTCCCCATGTATACCTTCTATGTTAGGCTGCTGGGGTCTCCTAAATACACTGCTGCAGGGTAGGGGTCCAAGGTTCTCACAAAAGGTGCATCTGGTAGAGGAAAAATGGTATATGTTGTTGTCTCAGATCCTGCATAGAATCTTCAACTCTTTACCCTTCACTGACTGCTTCTGTCCCACTAAGGGGACCTCTGCCACCCTAGCTGGTGGGGCAGTTGAGTGAAGCTGGAGTATAAATCGACAGAACCTATGTCAATTGTGAGCATATCTTCTTTCTTCCACTGGCATTAGCAGCTTGAGGTCCCCTCACCCCTTTCAGTGCATCAAATTCCAGTCTCCCTATCTCTAATGCTACACAGAAACTTTCTGGGATTATTTATCTTAATATCTGTCCAATGAACAAAGACATCTACTTTTGAGTCATTTCTGTTGATAAATCCATAATCATTCTGGGCATTGAACCTTTTGACAGTGCCCAGGAATTAGATTGCCAGCACTGGCTTGTCTACCTGACTCAGTAGTTGGGGCATGTGGAGGTATCTCTGGTTGAGCCATTTTCATACTCTGAGTCTGAACAGACAGTAGATGACTTATGATTCTTGAGAGATGGAGGTATCTCACTTTTGTAAGGTTTGATCTGATGTTCTAGCCTCTTGCAAAAAACAATAGAACACGACTTATGTACCTCTCACAATTTTTTATCAGAAAAGGGACAGTTGTTAGATTACACCTTATTTTACCTGAAACAAAGATCACCCCTGGTTCCTTTGTATGTTTGTTTACAATTTGCATTTACACCAAAATAGAGATTATCAACTCTGGGAAGGCTTTTCAGATGGAAACTCATCACCACTGGGAAAGTACACTTCCCCTCTTGTGGAATGTGTGCAGAATATAAGGGAGAATGCCACATAGAGTCCAGAGTGAGAAATGTAGGTAGATGGACCAGAGCAACATGAATCCATTCAAAACAGGAGCCATGTTCACCGATGTTCTAGTGAAAGGCACAACACATTCAGTCCAACCTGAGGGGGCTGTAATGGTGATAATCCACCAGAGGATTAAGTCACTCACCATCTTTGTTTTTTTCTCAGATCCTCAAGTTGCTGTTAGGGGTCCAGTTGTAAAAATCACCGCAAACACCTTATCTCCAAACACAGCTGAATGAGTGTAACATTTATAGTCTTGTTCTCATGGAGAGCAAGCTACCTGTCAGAACTGTCATTTTTATTAAGTGCAGAGACCATCCTTGGGAGGGCAGTAAAAACAGATAGCTCAGGCTTTTCTGAGCAAGTCCCACTCAGGTTTACAAGTAAGAAAATCTCTGTGTTGGGGTAAATCCAAGTTGTAAACAAACATACCAAGAATTCGGGTTGATTTTTGTTTTAGAAAAAATAAGGTATAACCTAACACTTTTGGAAAAATCTGGAGGAAGGAAGATTCCAGGAGACCATTTCAGCCAACATTGGAGTCTTGAGGAGATTGAACAAAAATCTCATAATATTTATGGGGTAGAAACACTCCTAGAGGGGCCGGCGAGGTGGTGCTAGAGGCAAGGTGTCTGCCTTGCAAGTGCTAGCCAAGGAAAGACCGCGGTTCCAACTCCGGCATCCCATATGGTCTCCCCAAGCCAGGGGCAATTCTTGAGCACTTAGCCAGGAGTAATGCCTGAACATCAAATGGATGTGGCCTGAAAAACCAAAAATATAAAATTAGAAACACTTCTAGAGCAGAGGGCCTCTTTGAAAGGCCAAATCAGAAGCTGGTATCAGTTCATGGAGGAGATCACTGGAGGAGAGGAGGGAGTTTCTGAATCATGAAACTCAAGGACTGAATGTAGAGAAAATTAATTTTGGCAGAAAGAACAAATCAAGGGAGCAAGTGTAAAATAAAAGAGGGGGAAGTGAGAAGGGAAGGGGCTATATACAATATAGACAGAAAAAATACAATATATACAAGCATTAAACAGACATAGAGGTGGACACCACATGTATACACACACTGTTTAATAATTCAATTAAAATGGATCCAAAAGTGACTGAAGAAAAAATAATCCAGATGGAATGGATTAAAGTGCTTCAAAATATAAAAGCCAGAGAGCCAGGTGGAAATTTTTTTCAAAGTCATAGCAATTCATCCTGGAATGGTAAAGAGCATATAGGGAAGAGCACTTCATGAAAATAATGGGCGTGGATTATACTCAGAACACTAGTAATAAATAAATCTGTGATGCTGTGAATAATGGAAAAGAGCACTGAAGGAGTCCATATCAAAAAAGAATAAAATAACAAAAATTGTGAATCTATATTCCATCCTGAAAACAATCTTAGATTAAAGGAATATGATATATTAGTAGACTACCATGGATTAAAACTGAATAGCAAAATACACTCATAGACTAGATAATGAAACAATAGTCTATGAAATGCAGAAGAAGCCTTTTTCAAAAACCTCTGTGGAGGAAAAACAGAATCACACAAGTAGATATAAACACACAATGAATAATAAAAAATGCTTGATAGAAAATCACTCCAAGGGGAAGCATAGTGGGAGTCCAGTGTTTCCAAACTCACTATACAGCTGTTTCTGGGGAAAAATGACAGAACATTAGTAAATACTGAAAAAGTAAGAGAGTAGTTGGTTAGGAATCTGAAAAAAAAACTAAATTTTTGAATTGATGCTGTGAGTCTCTTTGAAATATAAAAAAGAATATAAGCTGCTGAAGACTTCATTGATGCACTGGAAATTTCTGCAACTTCTTGGTCATCAAACTTAAAGCAATATTGTCTTGCAGTATTTTTACAATAGGCTGTGCAGTGTCCTCTATCCATTTTGACATAATAGTTTGAAACTGATAATAAATTGTACTTCTTAGATTTGTTTTTTATTTTTATTATTATTTATGTTATTATTTTTTATTTTTTGGTTTTTGGATCATACCCCGCAGCATTCTAGGCTGTCTCTACTGTCTACTCCTGTCTCTAGATACAGGAATAACCCCTGGCAGGCACGGGGACAATATAGGATGCCAGGATTCGAACCAACTTCCTTCTGCTTGAAAGGCAAATGCCTTACCTCCATGCTATCTCAAATTTGTTTTTTAAATCAGTAGTGAACTGTGACAAATTGAGGTCTTTTAAAGGAAATTTCACATAGGTCTGTAGTGTTTTCATCTGCTTCAAATTATAGGAAAAGCTTTTAAAATATATTAAAAGCACAGGTGGTAATTTCCAAATTATGTTCTTTTTAAAAACTCCCTGTGTGTATCACAATAATTGCAATGAACCTATTATCATCTCTCAGCTCTTCTTCTTTGAAAAATAATTTAAGGAAATCTTGTAATGAAAATTTACATTAAATTTAATTTAAATTAAATTACTTAAATTAAGTTACATTAAAATTAAAATTAAATTATTTAAGGAAATAATTTATTTCAGAAACCCAAATATTGGAATGGTGGCATAGTCTGGATTTCTTTCTGTGGCTATTTTTAATCCTTCAGTCTGTAAACAATCAGTAACAAAACAATACAAATGCCTCTCTGATTAGGCAAGGCTAACAAGATGTCATCAATGTAATGACTTATTATTGCCAGAGGAACTATTCAAGATCAGAACTTAAGATTCTATTCTATTAAGATTCTATTCACAAAAAAACTGATACATTGTTCAGAAATTACTCATACCTTGGGGAAGCATTTTTCATTGATAGAATTTTTTTTGTGGTTTTTGGGTCACACCCAGCAGTGCTCAGGGGTTACTCCTGGCTCCATGCTTAGAAAATGCTCCGGCAGGCACGGGGGACCATTTGGGGCAATGGGATTCGATCCGATGACCTTTTGCATGAAAGGCAAATGCCTTATACTTCCCTGCTATCTCCTGGGCCCCTCATTGATAGAATTTTATTGCTGCAAGATGTAACAGAAAAGGCAAAGCATTTTTTGTCTTCTGGATGAATAGGACTATGGTAACAAGTCCTTTGTATTAATACATTTTATTAATAATAATTATTTTGTTACTATTTAATAATATAATAAACATTATGTATATATTTATATGATAAATATAATAATATACATAAATGACATTTAATAATATAATTATTCATTATTATTGACCAAAGTGGATTACAAATAATTTACAGTAGTATTTTAGGTACATAGTGACATTGAATCAGGGGCATTCCCACCACAAATGTTGTCCTACCTCCACCCCTGTTCCCAGCATGCATCCCATATTGCCCCTCCTTTGCCCCCCTCACCGGGCTTCTAGTGTAAGTGGTTCATTCTGTAGATTAGATATCGATTCTGCTGTAGTTGACATTGGATTTGGTGTTTTAAGTTTAATGATTTTTATTTCTACTCAATGTTCATACGACTGTTTTGTCTTGGTGCCCTCCACTATTTCCCCTCAATTTTTGAGGCAGAACAAGATGGCTCAAGTTATATGGTTTTGTTTGAAGGTAAGAAAAAAAAGGAAAAGAAAAAAAAGGGGGGGGGCAAAAATTCAAACAAGTAAAAATGGGAGGAGTTTTTCTAGAGACTATAAAATAAGTTTAAGAAAAGAAAGGGAAAAAAGGAACACATACCAGTGATTTTTTTAAATCTATTATCACCAAGGGTCATTCTTTTGGGTGAGGTATGCCACCATTCCAATATTTGGGTTTCTGAAATAAATGATTTCCGTAAATCGTTTATTTTAAGTTAATTTTAATTTTAATGTAACTTAATTTAAGTAATTTAATTATCCATTATGCATAGGGGTCATGGATAAATTTAAATTTCTAAGGTACATTAAAAGTAGCCATCTCCCTGATTTCTTTTGGATCACAAATATAGGTGAGTTACATTAATAAAAAAGAGGTTTCTATAAGTTCTAA
>PVKC010041483.1:0-12142 GCA_004027635.1 Crocidura indochinensis | reverse complement strand
CTTGCTTTTCTCTAGAGCCCTGTCTGCATCCCTCCAAGGACAATGAGTTACCGTGGAGATAGGGACAGAACTTTTTTTCTTTAATTCAATTAAGCCACATGCTGACTGTGATACTTTCTCCACTATCTAAGGCAGCAGGTACCTTTGCAATTACTTTCCTCTGCTGAGGCTGCACACATCAGCTGGGGGTCTCTGGGAGACAAGAGCAGGCTGTAGAATCACCGGGGCAGTGATGGGGGAGGTCCAGAGATGAGATCCGGACAGAGTAAGAAGCTACCGAGAGAAAGAGCAACATGACCTGAGCTAATCAGATCTGGAAGCTGCTGAGCTGTGGCTAACAGTGACTTTGAGGGCCTTGGATAGGAAAGAGTATGGCTTCATTGAGCGCCCCAGAGGGTACCCCTTGAAAAACAGACCTAGCAACAAAGATATAAATACCAATTGTCTATTGGGGTGATATGAAGATGAGATGGTGAAGCAGTGGGGAGTGACGAGTCAGTAAAGGCTGCATTAATTAGTAAAGAGGGACCTGGGCAGGAAGAGCTAAGCCATGTGGAACTCTAGGGGACTGTAGCCCCCCTCCAAAAGATGAAAGCTAGCCTGATGTTGAGTGACTAGTGGTGTGAACAGTGGCTCTAAAATACAGGTATTCAAGGGCCAGAAAGAGGTTGAACACAGGAAACCTGGGTTCAGTCTCAGCACCACATGGTCACCAAGCACTGCCAGGATCAACTCCTGATCAGAGTTGAGAGTAGCCCAAAAAAAGTGTATCCCACAAATCAAATAAACAAACATATCCTAATAGTCCATATCCTAACCCTGAAACATTAAATGCCCTTCAATTGGAGAAAGAATCTTCTCAGGGCGGGCATGGTGGTGCTAGAGGTAAGGTGCCTGCCTTGCCTGCACTAGCCTAGGTTCGATCCCCCGGTGTCCCAAATGGTCTCCCAATCCAGGAGAGATTTCTGAGCGCATAACCAGGAGTAACCCCTGAGCATTACTGGGTGTGACCCAAAAACAAACAAAAAAAAAAAAAAAAGAAAATCTTCTCAGAGAGAATTAAGTCTTTTAGGTTCATGATCTTGTCAATGACTTATGTTAACTCCTTGCTCGTCTTGAGAGCAGTGCATGGAGTGGGCATTTCTGTTGTGTTTAGTTGTGAAGTTGTGGTCATTGGTCACTGCAGCTCAGGACTCTGCTTCATGCCCCCACTTCCCTCTCTACTCAGTCAAGAACTATTCCTGGTATCTCCACCTTGCTTCTCTAGCCACTGCCACTCAAGGTTGGATGTGCACCTTGGCCCCAGAAAGCCTCCAGGAGAGACTGTGCTCAAGGTAGGGAACTATCATGATGGACAGGAGATCAACAGCAGATTGGTAGTCACCAGCCACAGTGACAATCTGCCCATGCTCACAAGGCCCTGGCAACATTGTGGCCACAGTGATGGAGTATCCTACTATGGCCACCTCCTACCTCCTCAATCACCCACCTAAGACACTGAAATAACTGAGGCATCACTTATGGGCTAGTCCTGAAGGACTTGTTGGGTCTCACAAGTGGTGGTTATATCCCACAGTTCTGGAGTTTCCAAGATAGGTTCATAATAAAACATCTCATAGGGAAGAAATATAGCAAGAGTAAACTTAAATGCAGGAATAGGCAGTGTATTGAGTTTTGTGTCAGGGCCAGGGCTATATCACAGTGGACAGGGCATTTGCCTTGCATGTGGCCAACAAGGTTCAATTCCTGGCATTCTGTAAGATTCTTTGAGCACAATCAAGAGTGATTCCTGAGTGGAGTCAGAGTAACCCCTGAGCACCACTAGGTATAATCCAAAAACAAAAGAAAGTTTTGTGTCATCTGCAGAATTAGATCAAACCAAAACACATGCCAGGGATAATCCATCTTTGCTTTCCAGGTCAGCCTACATATAAAATGGGTGCCAGAGCCAGATAAATAAATATTCAAGACCCATTAGAACCAGATAGATATACAAGAGAGAAATGTTTTGAACATCCCCTTCCTCTCAAAGACAAAATAATTTTCAGTAATGATCATAGGAAATCAGTAATAATCATTACTTTCCTGACTTGTTTTTTTATATTAAACCCACTAACAACTATAAATAATAAAGGCAAATTTCCTGTGTTACATATATTATTCAGACTCAGTCAAATATTTACTGTAGGAAGTGGAATTTACATTTATAAATTAAGTTTTTCCAACTTGGGACCCGCTTTATTTTACCTTCTCTATATTTTAAGCACAAATGAAGACTGTAAGCTTCCATATAGGAGGATAAAATTGAAGTAACACACTTAAGAGTTCTTGATCCTTTAATAATCATAAAAGGACTGGCATTGTCAATACGAAATCAAGTATTTAAATGCACGACTCTCAAGTACCACAGGCATAAGAGAGCTGAACTGCACCCATAGGGAGCTGGAATGATTTCAAATCATTAGCAACTTGCTTTCAAATGCATGTCACAAGAAAGCTCATGCATGTAAAGGAATGATGATATGACAGGAAAGTCTTTGAAGTAACGTCCATGTAAAACACAATGAAAGTCTGATTATTAAAATATGCTAATTTGAAACTTACATTACTAAAACTCACCAGTAACCAACAGCAATTTAGAATGTAGATCAACTGAAAATTTTGGGATGAAAAAGTGATGTGGCTTAGAATTGGCTTCATTTTTATTTTTAAAAATCTACACATTGTGTTTCCTATTATCGATTGTCCCAACTACCAAAAGTAGGACGGACATTCCTGGGCCAGATCAGGCCAACATAGTGAGTAGGTCACTTGCCTTGCATGCAGCTGACCCAGGTTCTATCCCTGGCACCCCAGGCAGTCCACTGAGTGCACCAGGAGTGATCCTTGAGTGTAGACTAAGAGGAAACTCTAAGCACTGTCTGGTATGCCAGAAATCAAACCTGTGTCAACCATGTGCAAGGCAAATGACCTATCCTCTGTACTTCAGCCACTCAATCAGAATTCCTACTTCTTAAAAGCAAAAGTAGTTCATGTTTCTTGACTGTCTGCCATTGTTCTAAGAGCTATACATGTATTCATTTAATATTCAGCCCAAATCTATGTCAGTGGTCACTGCTGTTATTCAAATTTTACAGATGAAAATTCTGATGCATTCAGAGCTTAGCCATTGCACATGAAGTACTTTGCATGCTGTACATGCAGCACAAATATTACTATATTTGGCGGTCAAAATAGCAAAAATTTCACGTATTTAGTCATGACAATGGACCAGAAAAAGCCTCATATGTCTATGAGGCTGTTAACAACCTGGACAAAATTCTGCAGCCAAATTCAACAGCACCGGCATTCTGTTACCAAAATGGTGCCTGTGAGCACAGCCAAATGGTGTAACCATATTTTCCAAAGCCAAGTAGATAGTTGCCAGAGACGTGTTTCCACACACAATCACAGCAACTGTGACATTACAGAGAAATGGCTTGAAGCTCACTAGTCCCCTGGACTCTCAGCATTCCCCAGCCCTTCCCCAGAGCCAAGTTACACAAGGATTGTTGGCTCCATTGCATTTTCAGAGAACATATGAGAGGCAAGCACATGACTGCCCATGAAGATGCCATTGCAAACCCTGGGCTATGTACCAGGTGATCTGGAGAATGGATGATCCCCTCACTAGAGGCAGACACATAGGTAGAACAAAGCTGATTATAAAATCACACTTCGAGAACTCATCAGGCTTAAGCTGGAGTGTTCCGTCTCTTCTCAGAGAGGCTTTCGATGTCTGGTTCCTAACAGCACACCTTTCTGCCTTTTGATATGTCCCCTTTAATAGACAGCCTTGTAACTGGAATGGAGGTGCAAAGAGGCTAACATAAAAGGGACAAACTGCCCCCAGCTGCCCTCCAAAGCAGTTTGACAACCTTAAAAGGGGTCCATCCTGGAAAGTTATCCTTCCATTAAAAACAATATGGTCATGTAGTCTCTGCTTGACATTCAGTGATTCTTTTTTTTTTGGGGGGGGGGAGTTCATACCCGGCAGTGCTCAGGGCTTATTCCTGGTTCTATGCTCAGAAATCGCTCCTGGCAGGCTCAGAGGACCATATGGAATGCCGGGATTCAAACCACTGACCTTCTGCATGCAAGGCGAACACCTAACCTCTATGCTATCTCTCCGGCCCCACACTCAGTGATTCTTAAAACAGCTTTGCAGACAGACAGCAGATAGACAGACAGACAAACAGACAGAAAATAAAAGAGTCAGCCATAGAGGCAGAGGGGGGGGGCGGTGAGGGGGACTGGCAAAGTAGCACAATTTGTGTCAGGAAATGTGTACTGATGAAGGGATTGGTGTTGGTGTTGAAAACTTTATATAACTGAAACTCAACATCAACAGCTATGTAACTCTGTATCTCATAAAGATTCTGTTAAAAATAATAAATAAAAATGAAACAGCTTCACAGAGATCCCAGGTGGTGAGAAAGGGATGGTGATTGCCCATATACTCCATACTGCCCTGCCTCCACAGGTAGGTTTTCTCATGCTTCCCACCATCCCCTGCCATTATCTGTGACCCATTGTCAAACTCAGATTTCCAGCCATTTTTTCTGTGGTTGTTCCATCCTGGTTTGTAGTCCAATTATCAGTATTTCAACCTGGATTACTGCTGTCACTCTCTTGACATGAGTCCTTAAAAGCACAGTTTATTCTCAATACTTGACCCAAAGAGATGCTTAAAATCCTTTTGTTTGGAGCTAGAGAGATAGCACAGCGGTAGAGCGTTTGCCTTGCATGTAGCCGATCCAGAACAGAAGATGGTTTGAATCCCAGCATGCCATATGGTCCCCCATGCTTGCCAGGGGCTATTTCTGAGTGCAGAGCCCCTGAGAACCACCAGGTGTGACCCAAAAACCAAAAACCAAAAAAATCATTTTGTTATGGGGTCAGAGCAATAGCACCGTAAGTAAAGCATTTGCTTTGGAGGTGCCCAACAGGTTTGACCCCCAGTATCCCATACAATGCCCCGAGTCTGCCAGAGTATTTTTGAGCATAGAGCCAGGAGTAACCCCTGAGCAACAAAATACCAAAAAAATAAAAATCTTTTGTTACAAAATGTAATACTTTAAAAAATATATATATATATGCTTTTAGATGCACTAGCATTATTGGGTATAAAGGAGGCTGATAAGGGATATATGCTTGGTAATAGGGATGAAGGGAGGACAACACTGG
The DNA here is from genome assembly GCA_004027635.1 of Crocidura indochinensis. NCBI lineage: Eukaryota > Metazoa > Chordata > Mammalia > Eulipotyphla > Soricidae > Crocidura > Crocidura indochinensis. The sequence goes on along the minus strand of PVKC010041483.1, from coordinate 6,916 downwards.
TAGAAAGGCCCCCATTTATTGTCACCATGTACCTTAAGTATCACTGTGTAAGATTTGTCGTTATATATTCGAATAAATATCTGTTAAAATAGGGGGCCGGGCGGTGGCGCTGGAGGTAAGGTGCCTGCGCTAGGACGGACCGAGGTTCAATCCCCCGGTTCCCCATATGGTCCCCCGTGCCTGCCAGGAGCGACTTCTGAGCGAATAGCCAGGAGTAACCCCTGAGCGTCACCGGGTATGGCCCAAAAACCAAAAAAAAATAAAAAAATAAAAAATAAAAAATAAAAAAATATGTAATACTTTGACAACATTCACCAAGCAAGCTTCCCCCATTTTAGATGTGAAGATCATAGGTCAGCAATTTGAAAATCAGTTATATACTAAAAATCTATATCCTTAATTATATTATATATAAATGTAAGTATAATAGCCATATAGGGAACCAGAAAGAGGGCCCTTGCTTGTCATTTCTATACTGACTAGACATATGCCAGAGAGCACACGCACTTCCTCCTTTTCTACCTACAGCTCCTTCCCAGCTTCACTCAACCCCAGCTAAGGACCAATGAAAGCAATGGTTTGGATTCTAGGTCCACTTTCTAATCTGATCCTCTCTCCCCGGGATCTCAAACTTGATTGTGCTTCAGAATCTTCTGGAGGGCTTGTTTGAAACAAGATGCTAAATGCCAACCTCAGAGTTGCAAACTGAATGCATCTAAGGAGAAACATGAAAGTTCACACTTCAAATACATGTCCAGGGACCCACTTTTTGAATCATTGTGACACAGTGCTCCACTGAGGACAGGCTTAAGGCTATTCTCAGTCAGGAACTGCTTGCATATGGGAAAGGGGAGGTGTCGGTGATACCTCGCTGTTTTTTTCGTGCTCTATCAAGAGCATTTTTTTGGGGGGGTCACACCCAATGGCACTCTCAGGGGTTACTCCTGGCTCTGCATTCAAAACCGCTCCTGACAAACACGGGGGACCATATGGGATGCCAGGGTTCAAACCACTGTTCGTTCTGAATCGACTGCATGCAAAGCAAATGTCCTACCACTGTGCTATCTCTCTGGCCTCCTATCAGGAGCACTTTACAGGCATACAAACAGAAGTTATGGACGATAGTAATATATGCATGGGATCTCCACTCACGTCTCACCTAATCTTTGCTTCTAGACCTCCAACAAGATACTCACTTCTTTTCTCCAAGCATTTTTTATTTGATTTGTCAGCATTCTTTTATATATAATTTTTATCTTGACCAAAGTGAATAACAAGTCTTTCACAGTAATATTTAAGGTAGATAGTGACAATGAATCAGGCCATTCCCACCACCAGGGTTGTTCTCCCTCCAACCCTTTTCCCAGCATGTATCCCATATCTCTCTCCTTTGCCCCCACCCCACCCCCCGGAGTGCTAATGAAACTGTTCCCCTCTGTATATAGCTTGTTGTAGATAGGTTATCGATTCTGTTGTTGTTGACTTTGGGTTTGGTGTTTAAGTCTGACTCACTTTTTATCAAGTTAAACTAACTAAACATAAATTTGGGGTGTGTTTTGTGTTTTGGAGGGATTTGGTTTTTGTTTGTGTGCCATTTCCAGTGGTACTCAGAGCCTTTCTGTTATTTCTTATGTAGAGTGACTTGTTACCTTCTACTTAGGGCTGCCATGTGAAATATAAAACTCTTAATTAATCTGATGAATTAATCCAATGAATAAAGATGATAAGTATGTCCCATGCAAATATAGTCCTTTCTATTTGCTATATCTGGCAGCCCTGAACTCGGACCCATTAGTCTTCCACCACTTAAGTCAAATTCCTGTCCATCTAAAAGCAATGGGTGAGTTCAACCTCAGTTGATGCTGCTTCCACTCCTTCACAAAACACACTCAAGTTGAAACCAAGAACAAATTGAATCAACATCTGGAAAAAAGAACATGGCCAGAGTCATATCTGAAATGCAGGTCTTCCAGCTAAAATGGGAAAATGACTTTCTCTAGCCTCCCTAAGTGTGGACCACCTTGTGCTTGAAGCAGGTAGACTTTACTCAGAAGCCCTCCCAGTCTCCAGCACCTGATCATCCATCCTCAATAACTTGGTAGCAAATGTTAGAACCATCTAGAGATGGTTCTAACAAAGCCTACTGCTTTGTCTTCCTATGTTGCAGCCAGGGATCTAGAAAATGACCACAAAGGAGAGTAGAAATAGTACAGCTTGGGGCCGGGCGGTGGCGCTGGAGATAAGGTGCCTGCGCTAACCTAGGACGACAGTGGTTCGATCCCCCGGTTCCCCATATGGTCCCCCGTGCCTGCCAGGAGCGACTTCTGAGCAAAATAGCAGGAGTAACCCCTGAGCGTCACCTGGTGTGGCCCAAAAAAAAAATAGAAATAGTACAGCTTGCCTTGAACAAAGCTGACCAAGTTTCCATCCCTGGCACCATATATGGTCCCCCTGAGTGGTCTCTCTCAGCACTATGCCAGGAGTAAGCCCTGAACATAGCTGAGTAAGATTTAAAAATAAATTGAGGGGGGTGGGGCCAGAGAGGTGGCGCAAATGGTAGGACATTTGCCTTGCACACAGCTAACCTAGGACTGACCCAGTTTGATCCTTGACGTCCCATATAGTCCCCCAAGCCAGGAGTGCATAGCCAGGAGTAGCCCTTGAGTGTCACCACGTGTGGCCCAAATATCAAAAAATAAAATAATAATAATAATAATAATAATAATAAATAAATAAATTGAGGAGGGCCTTGGGTCACAGGCTGCGGCACTCAGAGGTTACTCCTGGCTCTGCACTCAGAAATAGCTCCTGGCAGGCTGGGGGACCATATGGGATACCAGGATTGAACCCAGGTTCGTTCTGGGTCAGTCACATGCAAGACAAATGCCCTACCTCTGTGCTATCACTCTGGCACCCAAACATATTATTGTAATCAAGAACCAAAGAGATAATGCAGAAGTTAAGGCACTTGTCTTGCAAGCCAGCAAACCCTGGTTCAATGGTCCCCCAAGCACCATAACATGAGAGATTTCTGAACTCAGAGCAGTGAGTAAGCCCTGAGGCCTGAAACTGTGTCTCAGAGACCACACAACTCAGATACTTCAGAGAAGACCAGAGAGAAAAGACTTGCCCAGGTCAAGGTCAAGTTCATAGTAGAGATAAATGAGGATTTAAAATCAGTGGACTCCTGCTTAGACCTGTTGCACATTTCTAGGGTTCTCTTTTATCCCAAAAGGAACTACAACTAGTCAAATAAAATCACATTGTACCTTACCTACCTTTCCTTCTCCTATGGAATTAACAATAAAAAATGCTAACAACATGCAGCGTTAGAGAGGATGAAAAGAAGTGTTTTCTTCTATTGCTCCGAGAAATATAAACAGCTAGAATCATTTGGAATAACAAGTGACAATACACAGTAAAATAGAGTCCACATATTGGCCAACATAATGAGTCCACTCCTAGCAACGTGCCCACAGAAACACTCCCCACATATGCCCACAGAGGTCCAATACAAGGATGATGACCGTAGCATTGCTTGCTAGGGTGAAAAATTGGGAACAATCTAAATATACGACAGGAAGTGAAAAACAAACCGAGGCTATCTACATGATAGAGTACCTCACAGCAGCTCAGATGAATAGATTAGAGGTAAATTTATCACAACAATAACACAGGTCAAAAGTGGCCTGATGTGAAAAAAGCCAGGTGTATAAGAACCAGAGCAAATTGATGTAAATAGTGAAACGAAGTCCCACCAAGCCAAATTTCTATTATTCCTAATGCATTATATATGTAGTATGTAACAATACAAAGGTTTCAAAACAATTTATTTTCAACAGCTTGCCCAGAAGGAAACACAGTTATTCATAATAGTGGTTGACTCTGGGAAAGAGTTAAAGTTTAAAAATTAGGGGTTGTCGACCCGAGGATGCTTCAACTTGGTAATATTTCTTTTTTTATCTCTTTTATTAAAAATACACTTGAAGTAAATACAAGATGTTCACAGCTACCATCCCCGCGGTGGCCACACCGATTCATTATTTCCGTATCTTTCTTCTGTTCTAAGTTCTCAAAGAAAACGAAATTGGTTGTTCTGCTGCCCTATCCCCTGGGGCCCCCACAGCCTACATAACTGGCCAAAAATGCGTTTCTCTGATTTCAATAATTCATTGCTCAAGCAGGAGTACAAGAGCAGGAAACACAGCCAGTCCAGGCAAAAACCTCTCCCCACTTCCTGGCAATAACCTTGAATTTGAAAGTACCAGGAAAGGGTTTGCCACCCAAGGTGCTTCCACATGAACTGAAAAGAGCAGGAGAGATTGTCCACCTGGTCCCAGTTAATTAGAACCCAAGGGTGACCAAATAGAATTAATTTCCAGAGCATGGACTAGAAGTCCAGGTCATGATGTTCTATAAGCACCCTCAGGTCACTGTGCCAGGAGCTCATGCCAGCTCAAAGATGCATAGGAAGTCCTGTTTCCCCTGGACAGTGGGGGCAAAGTTAGATGTGCACCCAACCCACATGGGCATTCCAGGAAGGTGGGGCATCTGACTCCACCTATCTTAACAGAGGTAAGGCCAAATGGGAGTGAGAGCTCGGGTGGCATGACCATTCTATCAAAATCCCAAGCTTTGTTGGTTACTAGGCCTAGACTACATGGAACAGTAAGCTTTCATGCTACTCACTCTTAGTGGCCACTTTAACCTGATTCCTAAGCTCCTGAAATCAATAGTACTAGCAGGGATGGGGTCTAAGGCCTGGGTCAGAAAAAAAACAAAATAGAGCAGGAATGATAGTAGTGTGTCTTACACATAGCCAACCCAGGTTCAATCCCAAGAATCCCATATGGTCCTCCAAGCACTGCCAAGAGTGATCCCTGGTTTCAGAACCAAGAGTAACATTACCCTGAGTACCAATGGATGTGGCCAAAATAAAACAAGAATGCTACCTCCTCTGGTTCAAGGGAAATAGTCAATAGGGCCACATAGTATACCCTAACAGAGAAATAAGTCCCTTTCTGTAGCCACTGATGTCTGTGGACAGCCAAGAGGCAATCAGAAAGAGTAAGGTAGGGGGGCTGCAGTGATAGTACAGCATTAGGGCATTTGCCTTGCATGCTGCTGATGCAGAACAGACCTGGGTTTGATCCTCAGCATCCCATATGGTCCCTTGAGCCTGCCAGGATAATTTCTGAGCACAGAGTCAGGAGTAACCCCTGGTCACACTAGAAGTGGCCCAAAAATAAACAAAAACAAAAAGCAAGAGAAATAAAATAATGGCCACCAAACACTTCCCAGGTATTCTAATCCTGGCTGATATCTCTAAGGCATCCTCAGAAATGAGAAGGGCAAATACTCCCCAAAGCATTGTACAGATTTAATGTAATCCCTCTAAGAATACCCATGGCATTCTTCGAAGAGGTAGATCAAACACTCCTGAAATTAACTTGGAACAAAGAATAACCATAATAGCTATAGCAACCCTTAAGAAAAGGAATATGGAGGGCTGGATGTTACAGTCCACTCATGAACCTCACCACAAAGAGTGATGAGTTTAGTTAGAGAAATAACTACATTGCGAACTATCCTAACAATGAGAATGTATGAGGGAAATAGAAAGCCTGTCTATAGTACAGGCAGGGGCAGGGTGGGGAGGAGGGATATTTGGAGACTCTGCTGAGCCCCTGAAGCTCGGCAGACTTTTGGGGGTTTCCCCCAGCTTGCTTCAACTTGGGAACTTTGCTCTTCTTTGACCTTCGTCCCCTGACGGCTTGCCTCAGCTGAGGTGAGTCCTTCAGGGTCGTAGTTGCGGATAAAGCTGACTCTGTTGGGCCCCTTGGGCTCGGGAGGAGGGATATTTGGGACATTAGTGATGGGAATGTTGCACTGGTGATGAGGGGTGTCCTCTTATATGACTGAAACCCAACCATGGATTAAAGACCTTGATATTAGACCCAAAACCATAAGGTATATAGAACAACACTTAGGTAAAACACCCCATGACATTGAGACTAAAGGTATCTTCAAGGAGGAAACAGCACTCTCCAAACAAATGGAAGCAGAGATAAATAGTTGGGACTATATTAAGCTGAGAAGCTTCTATACCTCAAAGCCACCCACAGAATGGGAGAAACTACTCACCCAAAACCTATCAGATAAGGGGCTAATATCTAAGATATACAAGGTACAGACAGAACTTAACAAGAAAAAAAAATCTAGGGGCTGAAGTGGTGGTGCTAGAGGTAAGGCATCTATCTGCCTTGCAAGTGCTAGCCTAGGACGGACCTCGATTCTATCCCCCAGTGTCCCATATGGTCCCCCAAGCCAAGAGTGATTTCTGAGCACATAGCCAGGAGTAACCCCTGAGCATCAAATGGGTGTGGCCCCCCAAAAAATCTAACCCCATTTTAAAAATTTTAAAAAACAGACACTTTCTCAAAGGAGAAATAAAATGGCCAAAAAGCACATGAAAAAGTTCATCAGGAAGATGCAAATCAAAACAATGAGGTACCATCTCACACCACAAAGATTGGCACACATCACAAAGACCAAGAACAATCAGTGCTGGTGGGGATGTGGAGAGAAAGGAATTCCCATTCACTGCTGGTAGAAATGCTGTCTAGTCCAGTATATATGGAAAACAATATGGAGATTCCTCAAAACACTGGAAATTGAGCTCCCATATGATCTAGGTATACCATTCCCAGGGTTATACCCTAGGAACACAAAAACACAATACAAAAATGCCTTCTGCACTCCTAGACTTATTGAAGCGCTATTTACAATAGCTAGAACCTGGAAACAACAAAGATGCCCTTCAACAGATGAATGACTAAAGAAGCCATGTTACATATACACAATGGAATATTATGTAGCTGTCAGGAGAGATGAAGTCATGAAATTTTCCTATACA
>PVKC010041482.1:0-12138 GCA_004027635.1 Crocidura indochinensis | reverse complement strand
AAAGAAAGAAAGAAAGAAAGAAAGAAAGAAAGAAAGAAAGAAAGAAAGAAAGAAAGAAAGAAAGAAAAGCTATATAAGTTTGGGACTGGAATGGTGGCACAGAGGTAGGGTGTTTGTCTTGCACACAGCTGACCTAGGATGTACAATGGTTCAATTCACTGGCGCCCCATATGGTCCCCCAAGCCAGGAGCGATTTCTGAGTGCAGAGCCAAGAGTAACCCCTGAGCATCACCAGGTGTGGCCCCAAAACCTATACATATACATATACATATATATGATATGTATATATATACATATATATACATATATATATATATGTAGTGGTCAAATACTTCTTCCTGTCTTTGGGGTGTCTTTTTATTCTGCTCATCATTTCTTTGGTGATTCAGAAGCTTCTGAATTTGAGGTAGCCCCATTTGTTTATATTTGCTGCTATTTTCTTGGCCCCAAATTTCTATTCAGAAAAGATATTTGCATTCCTATGTTCAATGCAGCATTATTTGCAAGAGTCAAAATCTGGAAACAATTCAAATATCCAAGGGAAGATGACTGGAGAAAGAAACTTGGGTACTTGTACACAATGGAATACTACTTGGCTGCAAGAAAAGATGAAATCATGCAGCTTGGTACTCTATGGATAGATCTGGAGAATATCATGCTGAGTGAAGTTAGGCAGAAGGAGAGGGACAGAAACAAAATGATCTCTCAAAAGAGGAAAATAACAAGTTCCCAAATACAACAGAAACTGAGATCTGGTCTTTTGTTTTTTGTTTGTTTGTTTGTTTGTTTTGGGTCACACCCGGCAGTGCTCAGGGGTTACTCCTGGCTCCATGCTCAGAAATTGCTCCTGGCAGGCACAGGGGACCTTTTGGGGCATCGGGATTCGAACCGATGACCTTTTGCATGAAAGGCAAATGCCTTACCTCCATGCTATCTCCTGGGCCCCAGATCTGGTCTTTTGTAAAAAGTATAGCACAGAGGAAGGAAGGAGGAATCGGAGAGAGTTAACACTGGTACAAGGTGGGGAAAGTAGACTCTTTGGAAGAAGTGGTTCTGGGATGAATATACATGAAACTCTACCATTAACAGTATTATAAGTTACATTACTATCATAAGATGTAAGATAAATGATAAAAAGTGAGATTATCTTGAAGAGGTTTTTCTCAACCAGGCTAAAAGACACTGAGGACTGACAGGCCAATGTAGTTCTTGGGAATGATGGGCTGCTATAAGGGGTGATGAAGTGCTAACTGGAAGTGGGGTGAGATTCCCAGGAGGCAACTTCTTGTTAAGGCTTTGAAAGGAGATTGATGTCTGTGGTAAGAGGGAATGTCCATGGTAAGATGGGATATTCACAGTAGGACATGTTTGTTGGACCATTTACTTTAAGGCATTATTTTTGGAACCAGTGAACCTGGTGGCATCCTTTTTGGTTCCCCCAACTTCTATTTCACAATTCAGGCATTCTATTTTCACGCTCAGATGATGACACAGGTAGCTCTAAACCTTGGCAAGGTTTAGAAAGGCCCGGTGAAAATCACATAAAAAGTCCACTACCATTAACTGAGTTTATTCTGATTTATGAATGACTTCTGAGACCCTGAGTGCCTGATCATTCAAAAAGGAGAGATTTGAGGGCCAACTCTCTATGGGTTTAAGAGAGAGGAAAAAATTCCATAGCCAGAGAACTGGCTTTGGGCAGTTTTGACAGTGGTTCCTCTTCCTTTTGAGTTTGTTGGTATCATTTCTACCCCAGCCAGCAGTTGAACAGTGAGTGTCTTATTCTTATGCCACTTCCCAGTGCCAGGTTAGAATTTCTGGTTTTGTAAGACCAAGGCAACTCTCTTGGTCTTTACCAAACTGATGTTCATGGCATGGTCCTCCCCTGTTTAACCACTCAGTCACACTCTGAATAATTGATCTTGGCTCTGGCCCTCACTGAATTTAGGTTTTGTGGTTCAGCACAATGCCTTACTCATGTTGATTTTAACCTTCAGACGCACCCGGGCATGACCAAGAGATCAATAAAACTTCCCAGTGCTAGCCTGAGAGGACAGGTGGTGACAGAGAGTGATTGTGCAGAAAGGGAAGAGATGATGCTCTTTTATGTGGAGAGCTTGGGAATGGGAGGTGGAGTGAGAGGCTAAGTCAAGGAGAAGAAGGAGGGAGGTGATGAATTGACAGCCAAAAGGATGCAACCAAGAATGAAGTGAAAAGAAAAGAAAAAGAGAAAATAGCAGTGATGGTGGGGAGGATAAAGACGAAAGTTTGGGGATTGGAGGAAGCAGAGGAATGACAAGGAGATTTATTTTTCACTCAGCAAATCGAAGGTTACAGGATGTGCTATGCATCTGTAGGCCAGGCTCTAGGAACCCCACATCTCATGGGAAACAGACAACTTAATAACAGAGTCAAACTGGAAACAATGTAGGTGAATAACACAGAGGAATTGGAATGGAATGCTTAAATGACAACTGTTTACTGAGTTATTTGCAATATTTTGTTATCATACATCCTAGAGTAGGTAGTGTAGCATTCTTTAGGCTTATATTTAATTTTATAATCAAAGAAGCACCTCGAGTGGGTCATGTCTCATGTTGCAGAGAAGATGTCGATGAGAAATTAAAGAAGAGGTGAGTAGATGGAGGGTGGACCTGGGCTTCTTTTTCTCAGTGAACGTTTATTTGTTTGTTTGCTTCCTGCTAACTTACTATTTCAGGCTGTCCAGTACAGAGGGAAACCTTCCACAGATGATTCTTTCAGAATCAGTGGACAATCTATAGAGGGTGGAGTTAATTGAAGCCAGGGAGTGTGCTCAGTTTTGTGAAAATCCTCTACCACTAGCTCTGCTCAGCTCAGCTCAGGAAGCACTGTGTGAAATGTGCAGCTATGTTTGTGTAGATCAGGAAGACAAAGGGGCAGGTAGCATGGCAAGGACTTGAGGCTGAATGTCCAAGAATCAATTTCATTTTTCAGGGAATAGTAGTGGCAGGAAGATGATTTAAGAGCTAACTACATAATCTACAGTCCCCAGTGGGTGCTTGCATGATTAAAGAATGACACCTCATTCCAGCTCCATTCTCTATGAGAGACTAGTGGGAGATAAGGTGGTGATAAGAGAGTGAGTCTTTGTTCTGTCATTCAACAAACATTTCAGAAACCCTTCTCTCTAGAATGCCTACGAAGGCTGAGCATTACTGAAAAGACACAGGCTTTGTAAATAGGACAGAGGAATAAAAAACACTAAGTATATCTGCTAGTACAGATCATCTCTTCCAGTGAAGGGATATACTCAGTATACATAATACAGAAATGAGTTATATATGATATATAAAGTAGTGTTTCTAGATGTGAAGAAGAAATAGTGGTAGGAGATATGGGGGCAGGTCTAGAAAGCAAATGTAGGGTAAATCCTTAAGATAGTCACATGGAATAATTTCTTTAAGAAGGTACTGGAGGGGCTGGAGCAATAGCAAAGCAGGTAGGAAGTTTGTCTTACACGTGGCAGACCAGAGCCAGGTTTGATTTCCCAGCATTCCACACAGTCTCCTGAGCCTGCCAGGATCAATTTCTGAGTGCAGAGCCAAAAGTAACCCCTCAACACGACTGAGTATGGCCCCAAAACCTAAATAAACAAATAAATAGAAAAGAAAGTACTGGAAAGTAGAGCTGAAGTGATAGCACAGCAGTAGGGCATTTGCCTTGCACACTGCTGACCCAGGATGAACGAGGGTTCATTCCTCAGCATCTCTTGTGATCCCCTGAGACAGGAGCAATTTCTGAGCCAGAGTAACCACTGAGTGTCACAGGGTGTGCCTCCCCATCCCCCCGGAAAGAAGTTATTAGAGAGATGGAAAAGATAGAGTACAACACAGAACTTGCTGTTCTGTCTTCAGTAGCACATATGGTCCCTCAAGCATAGATAAATTTCATAGAAATGGAATGTGTGCACAAAGCCAGGAGTGAGTTCTGAGCAATACTAGGTGAGATTCCGTCCCACCAAATTTTCCTCAAAAAAAATAAAAAAGTGATGGATGCCTTTGTCTAGTTGATGGCAAATGGCAGAGTTTCAGTGTAAAGATGGGACAGAGTTGAGCCTGCTGATTCAGGATTCAATGTTGTGGGTGCAGGTAGAGATTGCAGAGGTTATGGCCATCTCAGATGTGTCAGATTTTGGGTTCTGTTTGATCATAAGAGAAACAGGGAGTCTCTGAGCAGTGGAAGGGTGGTGTCTGTTTGAAATGATTGACTCAGATTCTTGGTCTGGAGTTTGGGTTGATTCTGGTGACTACAGTTATCTGAGAACGAAGATGATGAACTGTGACCTCAACAGGAACACCTAAATGCTCCAAGCCAGGCTGGGGAGACATGTTCAAGGAAGATGCCATATGGTTTGCTGATGGATTAGATGGATGCAATGTGAGATAAAATGGAGGCAGACAGGATGATTCTGGGATCAGGCCAGGTTGCCAGTATCTGGAATGGGAACTATTAATGTTAGCTAGACAAGGTTAAAAGGCCTGATTAATTTGGCCTAATTAATAAAAACACTATATATAATCTTTTATTTTTGGTTTTTGGGCCACACCCATTTGACACTCAGGGGTTACAACTGGCTATGTGCTTAGAAATCCTGGTTTGGGGGACCATATGGGACGCAGGAGATCGAATTGATTGTTGCTATGAACAGTGTTTTTTTTTTTTTGGGGGGGGGCACACCCATTTGATGCTCAGGGGTTACTCCTGGCTAAGCCCTCAGAAATTGCCCCTGGCTTGGGGGGACCATATGGGATGCCGGGAGATGGAACCGCGGTTCTTCCTTGGCTAGTGCTTGCAAGACAGACACCTTACCTCTAGCGCCACCTTCCGGGCCCCATACTACATATAATCTTATATAACTAATAATTAATTAATTAATTTGGCTTCATTAGTGAGATGAGCTGACTCTTACAAATCCAAGAAAAGAGATAAAGTCTGTGTATAGTTCTATCAGAGACTGGAAGTTAAGGGAGATGGGTCCTGAAAACTTACTCTGGAGTCAGTAAGCACATTGGTGGAACTTTAAACCAAGAGACCTAAAGAAGTTACTATATACAAGAAAGAAAGAGGTTCCAGGATGGTACAATAATCTCTCATGCCTCTATGAAAAACATGACTTGATTCTTCACTTTTTGAATCTATGGGAGTTATTTGAAAATAGACAAAACTTTGAATAGGCTTGGTTGTTTGGTTAGTACTTTATTGTGTCTTGTTTTTTGTTTTGTTTGTTTTTGTTTACCTTGCTTTACACAGATGCTCTCTTATAGGTTCATGACTATACCCAGGAGGACTGGTGGCAAGAAAGAACAGGGAAAGAGGAAGATAAAAGGAAGGAAGCAAAATAAAACCAATTATTTTTCACTTCCTTCAAAACAGAAATCACCAAATCAATAGAAAATATAATTTAAGCCTGAAAAAAAGGTTTTATGTTTTTCCTCCCCATCTCTCTTAACTGCTTGAAGCAAGGCTGTGGTTTAGAATGCCTCCTCTTCTGAGGACAGAGCTACCAGGAGCGGTCAGGAGACTAGAGAATGTTAAGCCTTTCAGAACATGATTCCTGCTGAACTGCGGCAGGGTGGGATCACTCTTTTCAGAAACTATTTAGCATTTGCAGCACCTTGGAGTGAACATAGGAAACAAGGTAATTCAGATATATTTTGATAGCAAATTGGAGAAGTAACCATGCCCCATAGCTCCTTGACCTTTCCATTAATGCCACTGGTTCCCTTTTCTATATGTGTAGAATAAAGCTTTTTGGCCTATCATGGTAACTCTTATTTTATCAACAAATGTGCTTTACCATAAAAAATAGATCAATTTTTGGTTTGAGGACCATACCTAGCAGTGCTCAGGGCTCTGTGCCTGACTCTGTGCCTGGTGGTGTTTAGGAGACCCTATCTGGTTCTGGGGATTGAACCAATGTCAGTTGCATGCAAAAAAAGTTGTACTGTCGCTCCAGCTCTAAAATGCCTGTCATGGATTTTATTGTCAGGAGGTCTCATCATGATCATGTGAAATCAACAAGGTACTTGACAAAAAAGGAAGAGATGAATTCCTAGCCTGGGAAAGCAGCGCTCACAAAACAGACACCTAGAACTCAGATCCTTACCAGCTGGCTCACTGAGATCCACTTCAAAGCTCATGCCCAGAACTTGCCATCCAGCACTCTTTACCCTGGTGTTGAGGACATCAACATCCTCAGGCCTGATCTGTTCCTGGAGAATCTCTGGTACTCTTAATTCACCACTCCACTGAGTTTTTATATGTGCTCTGAAGGGCAGAATTAGGGGCAGACGTTGCTTCTGGTCCATCACAGATGATCCAGTCCTGCTAATGTAGACTCCTGGCTCCCCCATATGGCATCCGACTCACATCTTTTTCTCTGAACTACCAAATATTTGTGTATTCTTTCTGTGTGCACTTGGTCCCTGGTGGAGTACTTTTGGCTTCCACAATAGCAAGACTTCTGGGGTATCACTGGGCCACCCTGGCATCAATGAAAGTCCCCAAGGATGCAGCCCCGGGTTACGTTTGCCATGTTCGAGGCTCCATAGCTGGACCCAACATACACATGTGGGGCTGGGAACTGAATCCAGGCATTATGCATTTTAGGCATGTACCCATATCATTTAGCCACCTCTTCATGCCCTCAATAGCATTTTGAGTAGACTTTTTAGGCAATTGAATAGTGTCTGCTCCTTTCATTTCTCTGGCAATGATTCCAACCCAGCCCTTTCCCTCACCTCCACCCCAGCATGCTTTTTTCCATAAAAGTACTTGATGCTAGGGCCAGAGAGATAATACAGCAGTTACAGTGCTTGCCTCACACACAACTGAGCTGGGTTCAATCCTCAGCATTTCAGAAAATGTACCTTGCCCCACCAGGAGTGATCCCTGAGTACATAGCCAGGCATAGCCCCTGAGTATTGAGGGGCATGGCCCCCAAAGAATAACAACAGCAGACTCCACTAACTGGCAATTCAAGGCTAAAGCTGATCAGTACTCATTCATTTTGTTTTCCATTTGACTGACAGGCTGTGGAAGCAATCCTTGAGGAAAGGTCAAGGTCTCTGTGGAATCTTTATCTGAAGTCCAGTTTGTGCATGTGTCTGATAATCAAGAGAGATGGGGGGAAACTGAAAAGGGGTGCTGGAAGCTGACAACTTGCTCCCACAGAAGTCTCTTACTGTCTTATGACTCTTTTACTATCTTTCCACCTCCAGCTACCTCCCTTTGTGCCACACTCCTTGTGAGTCCTTTGCACTGGCTGAACCTTTCTGTAATCATTCAAATCCATGTCCTTTTAACCTGCACCATTTGTACACAGACACTGGGGCTCAGGAGTCTTTAATCTGTTGGTTTTAGAGACTAAGTAGGAGGTATGGGGGAGCAAGTCTCTGGGCTTTGGCGACGGATTAGAGCCACATAATAGATGCTGAGGGCTCCATTGTTTGGAGTTTAGTGGCCTGCAATGTGAATTAGAGTAGCTAGACATGGGATAGGACTGTCCCTTTGAAGTCCTCTATTATGGCTAATTTTAAGCATGACACAGAGTGGGCACTGCTATACATTGGGGAAATGATAATCTGTTCTCAGGGTTGCAATTAGTTTCTAAGCCCAGGCAGCCCTTTCTCCTCCCCCTCATTCTATCTTTCTGTCCAAGGAGAGAAAGGTTCATTTCTACCAAAAGGCAGAAAAAAAATAACTCAGGTAGAAACATTAACCACTCTGGACATGTCCTCATTGTTTTTTACTCAGTTTAGACAGTATGAAACTATCCTCCCCATGCCTTATTTCCTTGTCTTTTGCCCAACTTAGCAAAGTCAATCATGAGACTTAGTGGCAGGCTTATTGGTTTTCCCATTTGACATGCTGGTGAGCGTGGCACAAAGTTCATGACCCTTGGATCTCCCAACACCTTGCACTGTGTAAACTGGAACTTCCCCTGCACTCCCCAAGCCAGGAGCCCCTGTTGTCAAGTATCTGTGTAGTCTAATGGCCTTCACTAGTTTCTGTAGCTTCATCATTTCTGGTGTGACTTCCAGCCTCTTTCCTAGTGCTTCTTCTCTGCTTCTGGATCATGTGACTTCCAGGAAACAATACCATCTTCTTGCCCACCAGATTCCTGACTGCAGAATTCAGTCTCTGAGGCTTTTCATTGGTTTGACCTGGCCAACAATTTCAGTCTACACACACCTCATACCTCAATCCCTAATTCTACTTCTTCCTCTTATTTTTCGGTATGGACACCACAGGTGCATGACTGCCAAGGGCTAAATTCATTACCAACTTCAGTTCATAGTACACTATCATTCTTGAAAAGAGTCTCATCGATTCCTATGATGTGCTTCTCTTAATTTTCCCCTTCATCTCCCATCCTACTCTTTTTCCCTTTCCTCTATATTTCTGCACACAAATATGCTTCATAAATCTCATCAAATGTGCATGCATCTTTATGAAACATGATGGTGTATCATAGATCTGTATATATATGTATAGACAGAAAGACAGAAAGATCTTTATATCATCTCTATATAAAGAAATGTAGATATACATATCACTAATTTATTAGCATATATGAATAAGCAAGGCTCTTCCACCCTTTCTCTATCCCAGACCACTATTCCAAGGCAAACATCCTGGTACCACAATGATATGAAATTTCCCCCAGGAAACTGAGCTAACTGGCAGGGGCACTGTTGGGGCGAATGATTTTTTTTTTTTTTTACGATTACTTATATTCAGACTTGTTAGCTGGTGTTTTGGTACAGTGCTCAGTGCTTATGTCACCCAAGAAAGTGTGAGAGTTTTCACCTGCACACATTCTTAGTGATGATGGGTAGTTAGGCCTCATTCCAGATACTTCTCTTTGTTAAGAAAACATTTCCATAGGAAGAAATTGCTTGTTTGCATTTGTTTATTAGTGATAGTACACACCTTTTGACTTTATCAGACTTTTCCATTTGGATGGTTCAGGCCCTCCTCTTTTGCCTAGTTTTGATATGATTGTCTTTTGATTCTTTTTTTTTTTGGGGGGGGGGTCCACACCCAGCAGTGCTCAGGAGTTACTCCTGGCTCCATGCTCAGAAATTGCTCCTGGCAGGCACGGGGGACCATATGGGGCACCGGGATTCGAACTGATGACCTTTTGCATGAAAGGCAAACGCCTTACCTCCATGCTATCTCCCGGGCCCCTGTCTTTTGATTCTTATTGTTACTGGGACCACAGTTGGAAGTGTTGGGAGAAACTAAATAAGCAGGATGTAACTCAGGATCTCCTACACCAAAGCATGACTCTACTACATGAAAGGCTTGTTAACTTCTTCTGCAGGCAAAGCATGTGCAATTATACCTGCAAGGCTTATGCTCTTTTCCTATGTGCAAGATACCATATTTTCCGGAGTATAAGACGACTTTTGAAGCAAAAAAAAAGTCAAACGAAAATCCAGAGTCGTCTTATACGCCGAGTATATCTCGAAAATACGTGTCGATATGCCGCTAAACAAAAATCATCTGGATATTGCCACTAAATGAATTTTCCAACTCGATCCTGTACCAATCACTGCAAGGCTGCTTGGACCACCTCTCTTAACTCAGCCAATTCAAGCAGGCTTTTGATGCATGCAAATTAGACAATGTTTTGGACCCAAATCTACACTGTCAAAAGCCTGCTCAAATGGGCCAGCGTCAGAGAGGAAGTCTATTCCAGTATACCCTTTGAACCTTGGCTTGTTGAGATTGGCTCCCTTTGGTACATACAGTTGCAGCACAGAAATGTTCTGTCTTATACAGTGAATATAGGCCTAAACCTATGTTTTAACTGTAAAATTAGGGGGTCGTCTTATACGACCAGTTGTCTTATATGCCGGTAGATACTGTTCTCCAGGGCACATGCCTAGCCCTTTTTTTACCCTATGGATCTACTACAGTCCCTTATTTATTATAGACATAACTATTTACCAGCTTCAGATGTTGACAATATTTTTTCCTTGGTCAACAGTGTATTGTTTATTGATTAGGTGCCTGTATGCTGGTACCAGACTGCCTGGTTCAAGTTCCTAGACTTGTAGTTTGAGCCATAGGCCTCGGTTTCTTTCTGTGAAATGGATATGTTAAGATTAGCTTCCTGATTGTTCTTTTACTGGGACTTAATGTTAAACATTACACAGAACTGGTAATGATATGAAATGAATAATTATAATTTTTAAAACATTGTATTTGGGGGCATACCATCAGTGTTTAAGGGCTGACCTGGCTCTGTGCTCAGGAGTGGCCCCTGGCAATATTTTAGAAACTATCTGCCCTATTTGTGCAGACCTGGGGATTCTTGTATGCAAAGTAAGCATCTTAAACACTGTGCTTGTACTTTAACCCCGATAATTGTATGTTTATATTAAAAATAGAAAGTTATTAAGTTATATAATTTAATATCTTCTGTTGTAGCAATTAATTGAAAGTTCACTTTAAGAGAGTTTTATGTAACAGAAGAGTATGAGCCAGAATTATTTGACCCTATCCTCTGAGTGAGCTTTCGCATCTACCCTAGTTTGTTGGGTGGAGTCACCATTCATGCTGAGTTCCTGTGTTGAGCACATGTGTAGTGCAATAGAAAACTGCTGCTGGATCTGTCCCATAAGGATGACTCTAGTTGTGTTTTGATTGGATGCTTTCCCTTCCCTGTTGCCTTATGTCTTATGACTGAGCTGCTATGGATTCCACCTTCCTTTACTTCTCATGGGTACTGGTGTGTTCCATGAGCTGGCACCACAGTTCCCTTAGGTTCTTTGAAACTCTCCTAACCCAGAGAACTCTTATTATCTCAGTCTCCTCCTTCCCTCAATTCTAAATTCCAAGGAATGACAATATTGATGTAGTTCTTGTTTCCCTGTTAATTGCCAGGCTTAGTTCAGGATCTGTTAATTAAGATGTTTTTAAGGGTAAAAAAATAGCACAACTTACCATTATACATAACATTCTAAATGAAAGGACAGCAAATGATTTCTGTGCCGTTGAGTGAATTGTGTGTGAGTCAGTGTTCTCACTTTGAACTCATCTCATTCAACAAGGGCTAAATCATTGGGTAATCTCGAATGAAGCTGAAGCAATTTAAACCAACAAATAATCAGAGAACTCAGTTAGCATACTGGCAATAACCAAATAAATATGGTATATTTAATCATTTTTTCATAGGTTGCCAGGATCTCCAGACCCTAAATTTCCCACTTCTGCATCCAAGGTGCCTAAAGCACATGCCCCCTGGCCTGGATTAGTTCTAACCTGAATCTCATCTATGAATATCAAAGAGAATAACACAGAAAGAATGTGAAAGAAGCAAGAACAGAGGAAGTTGTTTTTCATTTGTTCCTGGGAGGTCATACCTGGTGGTGCTCAGAAAGCATTTATAGTACCATGCATGAAGCATGAGTCTCAAATATCCTAGGCATGTGCTCTGTCACTTAAATCATGTCTCCAGACCTAGACCAGTTCATGTAGTTTTTAAAGGCTCCTGATTAATGCTGTCTTTTTGTTAGGGTACAGAGAAAGGATTCGGGACCAAGACCTTTTCAGGAATGTGGGGCTCAGGAGTATCCAAAGCCTAGAGTTCTGAATGCAGAAATTCTCACTCAATCCTTCCACTGCAATCTGTAATTTCAATTCTCCTTATCAGCACAAGGAAGATACATGAACTCTTCCTAGTGCTTCTCCTGTGAAGTACCTACTCTTAACTACCTTCCACTTTGGGTGTCAGAAATGTGACTTGTTCTTGATGAGGAAAGTAACCAAAGAGGACTTGAAGACACATTGAAACAAGTGAATGAATAGATGTGAAATTATTTTGAATATAGACACATGAGATTGTGTTACTTATCCCAGATTCATTTAATACAGCCCATATAAATGGAAGTTCTTTTGGAATTCACGCAGCACCTCAGGACACTTGAATCTGAATCTGAAAGGTGATCAACATTTTCATGTTCTTTGTTTACATTTGGCTTCATGCCATTTTGTCTGTTAACTAATAGAACAAACACTGGTAGATTTAACACTGGTAGATTTAACATCTACCAGGAACAATAAAGAGGTTTTTTGTTTTTTTTG
>PVKC010041481.1:0-12141 GCA_004027635.1 Crocidura indochinensis | reverse complement strand
TGCTGGATGGAGATGGATGGAGATGGAGGCCTCTGTCTGCTCTCCCAGGCCACGTGGCTCCATCCTCCATTAATCAATGGGTCTGGGGTCCAGGAAAGCGACGGGTAGAAATCTCACTCACATGCAGGCCTCAGGAAGTAATACCTTTATTCATACCCTATCCACCACATGTGTGGCCTATATCATAACCAATTAAGCATTCAGCCATTCTTAGCTAGCCCTGCATCTTAACTTCTTTCAGCCATCTTTCCTCTGACCTCCAAGCTGGCAAAAGGCCAAAGATCAAAGAGCCTGATCCATTTATTATAGCTTTGGGTACACTGAGCAAGGGAGCTGTCTTTTTTAATTTTTATATAGTTTTCTTAAAGATGATAGTTTTCCACTGAGTGGTTTGGGGTTGCGTTGTGTTAGGTTGGGTTTTTTTTTAATTTGAGATGATGGAGATAGGCCAAATTTTGGAAGTTCTAGGTTAGAATGAGATGTTTATTACAATCAACAAATGATGTGAGCATCAGTGTGGTGCATTCAGTGCCTCCTACCACACACCCCAAGTCTCTCATGGTAGTGCATCACACATAGGCTACTAGGGCAGTAGGCTGCTTCCCAGCTGAGTAAGCCAAGGTCAAGGGCCTGGAAAGCTTTGATCCAGGAGCAAATAAACAAGTGTCTCTTACCTGGGAGGTGACCTTGTGGAGATTAGAGAGACAGGATGGGGGGATGGTGGGGCCGGGCGTTGGCACTGGAGGTAAGGTGCCTGCGCTAACCTAGGACGGACCTCAGTTCGATCCCCCGGTTCCCCATATGGTCCCCAGTGCCTGCCAGGAGCGACTTCTGAGCGAATAGCCAGGAGTAACCCCTGAGCGTCACCGGGTGTGGCCCAAAAACCAAAAAAAAAAAAAGAAAAAAGAGAGACAGGATGGAAGTCAAGGTACACACATGACTGCAGTTTCCAGCCCCACCCCTCATATTTACCTGAGCCCCATCAGGAATGATCCCTAAGAACAGTCATGATGAAGCCCTAAATACTGTTGGGTGTGGTCTAAAACATTAAAAGGCTACCTTGCCTTACAGCAGTGCTTCTCAATTATTTTCTGTCATGCCCCTCTAGGAAGAAGAAAACATTTTTCGTGCCCCTGAGTGACTGTAAATAGTATCTTTATAAAAAAAATAATTTAACCTGCAAAACAAAAATATATAAAATAATTTGAGCTGATTTTTTTTTTAATCAGAGTTGATGTCTGGATTAATGGCTACAATGAGCACGTTTTGCAATGCATAGCTTTTCGAAGTGGGCTTTGAAGCAGGACACCGCAACTCTCAGCTCCAGAGACAGAGACATAAACACAGGGCTTAGTTTGTAATAACAGTGTTTGCCAAGGTAGGTCAAATGTGCCAAGTCTGAGGATGTCTAATCTGCAAACAGAGAAGCACTTTCTTACAAGAAAGGATATGTGCAGTGAGATGTGAGGACTGACTCTCCTGACAACTTTGTTTTGCCAACACTTAACACTGCATTGCAGTACTGTATGGCATTCCTTGCTCCTCCCATTTCCCACAAGGCAAGAAACCTGCTTCCTATCTAGTAGTTCTGCTTTTCAGCTCTGGTTTCTTCCAAAGGTTCACCCAAATATTCTGAACAAATCCCATTTTGACATCTTTTCACAGAACCCCCAAATAGTGGTAGAAGGGGCCAAGAAAACAGATCATGAAAAGATAAGGTTCAATTTCTGGGATAACTTCAGTTAGTGTCTGTTGTTAGTGTCTGTTGTTAGTGTCTGTTGTTGAGCAGACAGAGATAGGGCAGGGATTAAGGTGTTTGCCTTGTACATAGCCAATCCCCTTTGAATCCTGGCACTGTACATGGTTCATCAAACCCTGTCAGGAGTGGTTCCAAAACAGAGACAAAGCCCTAACCCAAACCAAACCCCAAATTAACTAAATGTTTAAAAACTTTATCAAGATATTATGTTGGGTGGCTGAGGGAGATTTGAGTGGCCCACGATGGCTGACTCAATGCTCAGTACTTTTCTGAATATGACCTGGGAAAACAGACTGGCCCTACAGGTGTGATGATTCAACTTTTGGAAAATTTGGGACTTATCATAAGGTCTCTAAAGACAGTGGAGATAGTTGCACTAATGGTGACAAATAGATGACAGTTCCTAAGTGGGTAAGAATCAGTGGACTAATGTACAGTGCATGAATTGGCTCATTTCCTACAGTAGAACCATCAGAGATGTGTAAATAGAGCTGGAAGGCTCCATATTTAATACATTGTAGTCTGCTTTGTCAAAGACAGGATCACATGGCTTCATCTGGTTGAAAATCCTGGGACCCTGAAACATGGTCTGGGGGCCCTCCTGAGGCCAAGTCTGAGGATGTCTAATCTGCAAATACCTGCTGAACCCTCAATGTCCACTCTGCCCTAGGAAGTGTTAGCACAAGACTTGCTTTGTAAGACAGTATGGGTGCTTCTCTCCCCACAATCAGAAGTCCCCTTCCAGGAACAGAAAAACAAGAATTCATGATACAGGGTTTTTCTCAGGGAAAATGTAGGGCTTTGTATTTTCTCAGGGTTTTCTCAGGCCTTTAAAAACTACAAAAACAAAAAAACTGTTGTGTATGTAAACATTTCCATGGGATTATTATTTTACTGATACTATCCTGATCTGAGATTGTGCCCTACCCTAGGGTGTGACCTGCTTCTGCTCCCACTCTAGGGTTGTACCTGATTATGATGTATAGAAAGCAAGGGTCATTGGAAGGAAAGGGCTTTTTTCCAGGGGCTTTATCTGAGGCTTTTGGCTTCAACCTTATGCACGGAATAAAGCTGTTACCTTGAGAAGCCTGCCTGCCTGTTACCTTTATACATGCTGCATTTATCTCAGAACCACTGGGTGAACAGGGTAGCAGATGCATGGTCCAAGCTGGAGGAGAAAGACCTCATCCTCCATCCCTCCATCATTCAACCTCATCAGCGTGGTTCTGCAACAAAAACTTCTTTATAGAGATGACAATTTCTTGTTCCATTTATCTGTTTCTTTATATCCCAACAGATTTTTATTCTGTTTTGGTGTCACACTCTGCAGTGCTAAATGGATACTCCTGGTTCAGCATTCAGGAAATCACTCCTGGTGGTGTTCAGGGGACCATTATAATATGACTATGTGACCAATCTCAGCTGCTTTCCTGCCATGTTTAGTTGAGGGCAAAGGAAGCTAAAGTTATTTGCAACGGTATCAACAAACTTTTAGACTTGTGTGGAAAATGTTATAGTTACCCTTTTTAGAGAATATTTTCAATCTTGGGGCCGGAGCGATGGCACAAGCAGTAGGGTGTTTGTCTTGCATGTGACGATCTAGAACAGACTGTGGTTCGATCCCCTGCATTTTTACCATACAAATAACTTCCTGTTTTTTTTTGGGGGGGGTCACACCCGGCAGTGCTCAGGGGTTACTCCTGACTCCATGCTCAGAAATTGCTCCTGGCAGGTACAGGGGACCATATGGGGCACCGGGATTCGAATCTTCTGCATGAAAGGCAAATGCCTTACCTCCATGCTATCTCCCAGGCCCCAACTTCCTGGTTTTAAGATGTCTACATGAGTTCCCCCCCCTCTCTTCCCAAATACCCATATGGGTCGACAGATCAGAGAACTCTGCTGCATGTGTTTAGAGGAAAAAATATGTGATTCAGAAGGATATAGTTCAGCCTTACAGCTGCTAAGGATGTTAGCAAAGAGTGAACTGATAACCATACTTGAGAAATGTCTCCAGATTTTTAAATTGTCTTCTGAAAAGCATTTCAGCAAAAATATTAGAAGAATATCTGGCCTAGTTTCCAAGCCTTGATGAAGACAAAGAGGAAGAAAATACTTCTGGGTCATAGTCAGAGGGGCTTCAGAAAACAGATCTCTATCATCTTCAAAAGTCCTTATTGGAAATGAAAGTATTTAGAAGAACTAGTAAAAAATAAAGTTTGAGACACTCAGAGAAAAAGATGTGAACTTTATTGAAAAACTAGTGAGAGAGCACCTTCTGCCCCAAGACCCAGCCTTTGCGCGAGGTGGTATACTTCAAAGTACAGCTCATGTCCTTTGTGAGCACTTGAATCCTGCTCCAAAAATCGCCCTTCACACTGCATTCAACAACCCTTATTATTTATCTCAAGAATGAAACACTGAAAAGTGAAGAAGGCTGCATTCCAAATGTTGCCCCCAACATTTGTATAGCATAGAAACTGCACCTAGAGTGTGACAGGGCTAATCAACATTATGGACTGGTCAGAGGCTTTTGCGACAGTTGTGATAGCTGCTGAACAAATGGACACCAATTCTGTAACCTCAGAAGAAAGGAATGAAATCATTCAAGCTCAGTTTCTTAGAGAAGTTTCTGAACTAGAACTTTTAGGATTGGTAAAACCTATCAAACAGAAGAATGATCATGTGGCAAGGTTGACATGGGGAGGCTGCTAGAAAATAAATTTGGGATATCAGACTGATCAGCTTTTAAGCTCAGGAGGGAAAGAAGAGACTAGTCATATTTACCTGTCATTAAAAGAAAAGTATTTTGAAAGAACTGTGAATCTATAAGGGATATTCAACCAGAAAAAATATTAAAATACCTTTCGGGCACTTCAGAATTCAGCATATTAAGTGTGATGAAACCTTATCTTTCCTGTTAGCATCAGAGCAGCAGGAGGGAAAAAATGAAGAAGGATGGATCTCGTAAAAAGGATTCAATGGATGTAGAGCTAGCTAGAAGCTCTGATGGAGAATGGTGAGGGTCTCTCTGATAAAAACCAGGTTCTCACTTTATCCCAACTAATGGTTAGAATCGAAACTTTGGAGCAGAAACTTAACCTGCTCAGAGCTTATACAGAACACACACTGACAATCCTGCCTGAAGTCCTTTCTGGAATGTCATGGTCTGTCTCTGTTGTGGATCTGGATGGCAGAACTGGGTCATGGCTGGGAAAGTAATCAGAAGCTTCAGGAAGAGATTATAAAGATGTTGGAACACTTACCAATTCCCACTAAAAATGGGAGGAGAGCAAAGGTCTTCCAATTATTCAACGTTGGTCTCAGACCAAGACTGCTGTTGCTCATTTGAGTGAAGGAGATAGCTATTCCTGTAAAAATACAGCTAGTGTTCACACACTGCTCAACACTCCTGTTCTTTCCACCAAACTAAACACAGAAGAAGAAACATACACCCCAAAGAAGCTTATGATTCACATGACTTAAGATCATAAGTGAAAATAGCATGAACAATGCAATCTCTGATACTCCCAGTGAGCTAGCAGACAAGGATGACAAAGATGATATTGCCCATAATAGAAAAGGTTCCTGTAGAGCAGTGCTTCTCAATTATTTTCTGTCATGCCCCCCAGGAAGAAGAAAACATTTTTCACAGCCCCTGCATGACTTTAAATAATATCTTTATATAAAAAAAACTTCAACCTGCAAAACAAAATATATAAAATAATTTGAGCTGATTTTTTAATCAGAGGTGATGTCTGGATTAATGGCTACAATGAGCACGTTTTGCAATGCATTGCTTTTCGAAGTGAGGTTTGAGGACACAGCAACTCTCGTCTCCATAGACATACAGAGACATAAACATGTGGCTTAGCTTGCTATGACAGTGTTTGCAGAGGTGAGATCAAATTTCCTCCCCTTTAAAGAGCACCCGGCTTGTCCCAGTATTTGAGAAGTACTTCCTTACAGGAAAGGATATGTGCAGAGAGATGCTCAGGGTTAATTGTGAACTGACTCTCCTGACAAATTTGTTTTGCCAACACTAAATACTGCTTTGCAGTATGACTTTTCTTGCTCTTCCCATTTCACCACAGGCAGAAACCTACTTCCTAACTAGTAGCTCTGTCTTTCAGTTCTGGCTCCCTCCCCAGCCTTCTTCCAAAGCTTTTCTAAAATATATATTCTGAATGAATCCCATTTTGGCATCTTTTCACAGAACCCCCAAATTAACACAAATAGTGGTATAAGGGGCCAAGAAAACAGATCATGAGAAGATGAGGTTCAATTTCTGGGATAACTTCAGTTACTGTCTGTAGTTAGTGTCTGTTGTTGAGAAGACAGAGTTAAGGCAGGAGTTAAGGTGTTTGCCTTGTACATAGTCAACCCCCTTTGAATCCTGGCACTGTACATGGTCCTTCAAGCCCTGTCATGAGTGATTCAGGAAGAGAGACAAAGCCCTAAGCCACAGCTGGGTATGATTCCCAAACCAAACTCCAAATTACCTAAATGTTTAAAAACTTAAAAAAGATATTGTGCTGTGGTCCTGAGGGAGATTTGAGTAACCCAAGATGGCTGACTCAATGTCAGTACTTTCCTGAATACTATCTGGGAAAACAGAGACTGACCCTGCAGGTGTGGTGATTCAACTTTTGGAAAATAAGGTCTCTAAAGACAGTGGAGATAGTCGCAGTAATGTTGACAAATAGATGACAATTCCTAAGTGGGTAAGAGTCAGTGGACTGCTGTACAGTGCAGGAATTGACTCATTCCCTACAGTAGAACCATCAGAGAAGTGTAAATAGAGCTGGAAGGCTCCATATTTAATACATTGTAGTCTGCTTTGTCAAAGACAGGATCACATGGTTTCATATGGTTGAAAATCATTGAAACATAATCTGGGGGCTAAGTCTGAGGATGTCTAACCTGCAAATACCACCATGCTCAGCCCTCAAAGGACCACTTTGCCCTGGGAAGTATTAGCACAAACCTTGCTTTGTAAGACCCTGTGGGTGCTTCTCCCCACAATCAGAAGTCCCCTTCCAGGAACAGAAAAACAAGAATTCATGATACAGAGATTTTCTTGAGGAAAAATTGAGGGCTTTTATTTCCTGAGGGTTTTCTCGGGCCTTTAAAAAAACATTTTTTATAGAGATGGTAATTTTTTGTTCCATTGATCTGTTTCTTTATATCCCATCACATTTTTATTTTGTTTTGGGGTCACACTCTGCAGTGTCCAATGGTTACTCCTGGCTCAACATTCAGGAAATCACTCCTGGTGATGCTCTAGGGACCATATAAGATGACAAGGTGACCAATCTCAGCTGCTTTCCTGCCATGCTTAGTTAAAGGCAGAGGAAGCTAAAGTTATTTGCAAAGGTATCAAGAAACTTTTAGAATTGTGTGGAAAATGTTATGGTTACCCTTTTTAGAGAATATTTTCAATCTTGGGGATAGCTGCTGAACAAATGGACGCCAATTCTGTAACTTCAGAAGAACGTAATGAAATCGCTCATGCTCGGTTTATTAGAGAAGTTTCTGAACTAGAACTTTTAGCATTTGTAAAACCTACCAAACAGAAGACTGATCTTGTGACAAGGTTGACATGGGGAGGCTTCTAGAAAATAAATTTGGGATATCAGACTGATCAGCTTTAAGCTCAGGAGGAAAGAGAAGACTGGTCATATTTACCTATCATTAAATGAAAAGTATTTTGAAAGAACTGTGAACCCATGTAGGATGTTCAGGCAGAAAGAATATTAAAATACCTTTTGAGTACTACAAAATTCAACATATAAAGTGATTGTATTGTGATTAAACCTTCTCTTTCCTGTTAATATCAGAGCAGTAGGAGGGAAAATGAAGGATTAATCTCTAAACAGGATTCAATGAATGTAGAGATAGCTAGAAGCTCTGATGGAGAATGGTGAGGGTCTCTCTGATAAAAACCAGGTTCTCACTTTATGCCAAATAATGGTTAGAATCCAAACTTTGGAGCAGAAACTTACCTGTTTAGAGCTTATACATATAACACACACTCACAATCCTGCCTGAAGTCCTTTTCTGGAATGTCATGGACTGTGTCTGTTGTGGATCTGGATGGCAGGACTGGGTCAGTAACCAGAAGCTTCAGGAAGAGATTATAAAGACATTGGAACATTTACCAATTCCTACTAAAAATATGTTGGAGGAGAGCAAAGTACTTCCAATTATTCAACGTTGGTCTCAGACCAAGACTGCTGTTCCTCATTTGGGTGAAGGAGATGGCTATTCCAGTGAAAATACAGCTCGTTCTCACACACCGCTCAACACTCCTGATCCTTCCACCAGGCTAAACACAGAAGCTGAAGCAGACACCCCAAAGAAGCTCATGTTTCGCATGACTTAAGCTCATAAGTGAAAATAGCATGAATAGTGTGCAATATCTGATGCTACCAGTTAGCTAAGGCAAGGAAGGCAAAGATGATACTGACCATTTAGAAAAGGTTCCTGTAGAGCAGTCCTTCTCAATTATTTTCTGTTATGCCCCCCCCAAGAAGAAAAAAACACATTTTGCAGTCCCTGCATGACTGTAAATAGCACCTCTAATTAAAAAAGAAAAGCTTTAACCTGCAAAACAAAATATATAAAATAATTTGAGTTGATTTTTTAATCAGAGTGATGTCTGATTAATGGCTATAATGAGCACGTTTTGCAATGCATGACTTTTTGAAGCCGGGTTTGAAGCAGGACACAGAAAATATCAGCTCCAGAGACATACAGAGACATAAACATGGGACTTAGCTTGTTATGACAGTGTTTGCAAAGGTGAGGTCAAACACGCCCTCCTTACAGAGCCTTGGGTGCACCCCACTATTTGAGAAGCACTTCCTTCCAGGAAAGGATATGTGCCGTGAGATGGTCAGGGTTAATGGTGGACTGACTCCTGACAAATTTGTTTTGCCAACACTTAACACTGCATTGCAGTATGACTTTTCTTCCTCTTCCCATTTTCACACAAGGCAGAAACCTGCTTCCTATAGCTTTGCCTTTCAGCTCTGGCTCCCTCCCAAGGCCTTCTTCCAAAGGTTCACCCAAATAAATAATCTTGAACGAATCTCATTTTGACATTTTTCACAGAACCCCCAAATTAACACAAATGGTGAGAGAAGGGCCCAAGAAAACATGTTGATCATGAGAAGATGAGGATCAATTTCTGGGATAACTTCATTTAGTGTCTGTTGTTGAGCAGACAGAGATAGGGCAGGGGTTAAGGTGTTTGCCTTGTACATAGCCAATCCCCTTTGAATCCTGGCACTGCACATGGTCCTTCAAGCCCTGTCAGGAGTGATTTCAGAACAGAGACAAAGCCCTAACCCACAGCTGGGTGTGATCCCCAAACCAAACTCCAAATTAACTATATGTTTAAAAACTTAAATATTGTGCTGAGGGAGATTTGAGTAGTCCATGATGGCTGACTCAATGCTCAGTACTTTTCTGAATATGCCTGGGAAAACAGAGACTGGTCCTGCAGGTGTGATGATTCAACTTTTGGGAAATATGGGAGTTATCATAAGGCCTCTAAAGACAGTGGAGATAGTTGCACTAATGTTGTGTATCAGGATGATGATACATGGATGACAGTTCCTAAATGGGTAAGAGTCAGTGAGCTACAGAAGTAGATCATATGAATTGGCTCATTTTATACAGCAGAACCACCGGAGAAGTGCAAATAGAGCTGGAAGGTTCCATATTTAATACATTGTAGTCTGCTTTGTCAAAGACAGGATCACATGGTTGAAAAATCCTGGGACCCTGAAATATGGTATTGGGGGCCCTCCTGAGGCTAAGTCTGAGGATGTCTAATCTGCAAATACCCTCCCACTTTGCCCTAGGAAGTGTTAGCACAAGCCTTGCTTTGTAAGACCCTGTGGGTGCTTCTCCCACAATCAGAAGTCCCCTTCCAGGAACAGAAAAACAAGAATTCATGATACAGGGTTTTTCTCAGGAAAAATTGAGGGCTTTTATTTCCTGAGGATTTTCTCAGGCCTTTAAAAATAACTTTTTTTTATAGAGATGGTAATTTTTTTCCATTGATCTGTTTCTTTATATCCCATCATATTTTTATTTTGTTTTGGGGTCACACTCTGCAGTGTTCAATGGTTACTCCTGGCTCAGCATTCAAGAAATCACTCCTGATGGTGCTCAGGGAACCATATAAGATGACTATGTGACCAATCTCAGCTGCTTTCCTGTCATGCTTAGTTGAGGGCAGAGGAGGCTAAAGTTATTTGCAAAGGTATCAACAAACTTTTAGAATTGTGTGGATAATGTTATGGTTACCCTTTTTAGAGAATATTTTCAATCTTGGGGCCAGAGCGGTGGCACAAGCAGTAGGGTATTTGTTTGCTTGCATGTGCTGATCTAGAACTTTTAGGATTGGTACGACCTACCAAACAGAAGACTGATCATGTGGCAAGGTTAACATGGAAAGGCTGCTAGAAAATAAATATGGGATATCAGAGTGATCAGCTTTAAGCTCAGGAGGAAAGAGGAGACTGGTCATATTTACCTGTCATTAAAAGAAAAGTATTTTGAAAGAACTGTGAACCGATATGGGATATTCAACAAGAAAAATATTAAAATACCTATTCAGTACTTCAGAAATCAGCATATTAAGTGACTACATTGTGATGAAACCTTCTCTTTCCTGTTAGCGTCAGCAGCAGGAGAGAAAATGAAGAAGGATAGATCTTGTAAAAAAAAAAAAAAAAAAGAATTCAATGAATGTAGAGCTAGAAGCTCTGATGGAGAATGGTGAGAGTCTCTCTGATTAAAACATGTTCTCACTTTATTCCAACTAATGGTTAGAATTAAAACTTTGGAGCAGAAACTTACCTGTTTGGAGCTTATACAAAACACACACTGACAATCCTGCCTGATGTACTTTCTAGAACGTCGTGGACTGTCTCTGTTGTGGATCTGGATGGCAGAACTGGATCATGGCAGGGAAAGTAACCAGAAGCTTCGGGAAGAGATTATAAAGATGTTGGAACATTTACCAATTCCTACTAAAAATAAGTTGGAGAGCAAAGGTCTTCCTTATTCAACATTGTTCCTGCTCAACACTCCTGATCCTTCTACCAAGCTAAACACAGAAGCTGAAGCAGACACCCCAAAGAAGCTTATGATTCGTATGACTTAAGATCATAAGTGAAAATAGCATGAACAGTGCAATCTCTGATGCTCCCAGTGAGCTAGCAGGCAAGGATGGCAAAGATGATATTGACCATTTAGAAAAGGTTCCTGTAGAGCAGTGCTTATCAATTCTTTTCTGTCATGCCCCCCAGGAAGAAAAAAACATTTTTACTGCCCCCACATGACTTTAAATAATATCTTTATTTAAACAGAAACTTTAACCTGCAAAACAAATTATATAAAATAATTTGAGCTGATATTTTAATCAGAGGTGATGTCTGGATTAATGGCTACAATGAGCACGTTTTGCAATGCATAGCTTTTCGAAGCAGGGTTTGAAGCAGGACACAGCAACTCTCAGCTCCAGAGACATAAAAACGGGGCTTAGCTTGTTATGACAGTGTTTGCCAAACTCAAATGTGCCCCCCTTTACAGAGACTCTGGCACACCCCACTATTTGAGAAGCACTTCCTTACAGGAAAGGATATGTACAGTGAGATGTTCAGGGTCAATGGTGGACTGACTCTCCTGAAAAACAAATTTGTTTTGCCAACACTTGACACTGAATTGCAGTACTGTATGACATTCCCTGCTCCTCCCATACCTCACAAGGCAAGAAACATGCTTCCTTTCTAGTAGCTCTGCTTTTCAGCTCTGGCACCCTCCCCAGGCCTTCTTCCAAAGGTTTACCCAAATAAATTATCTGAATGAATACCATTTTGACATCTTTTCACAGAACCTCCAAATTAACACAAATAGTGGTAGAAGGGGCCAAGAAAACATCATGAGAAGATGAAGTTCATGTTCTGGGATAACCAGTTAGTGTTGTTGTTGAGCAGACAGAGATAGAGCAGGGGTTAAGGTGTTTGCCTTGTACATAGCCAATCTCCTTTAAATCCTGGTACTGCACATGGTCCTTCAAGCCCTGTCAGGAGTGATTTCAGAACAGAGACAAAGCCCTAACCCACATCTGGCTGTGATTCCCCAAACCAAACCCCAAATTAACTAAATGTATAAAAAAAAAGCTTTAAAAAGATATATTATGCTGGGGGTCTGAGGGAGATTTGAGTGGACCAGGATGTCTGACTCAATGTTCAGTACTTTTTCTGAATATGACCTGGAAAACAGAGACTGGCCATGCAGGTGTGGTGATTCAACTTTTGGAGAATATGGGACTTATCATAAGGCCTCTAAAAGCAGTGGAGATA
>PVKC010041480.1:0-12081 GCA_004027635.1 Crocidura indochinensis | reverse complement strand
CAAGCTCCCCTTACCTTAGACAACATGGTAAGCCAGATCAAAAGTGGATCCTTTTAAAATTCTGATACACTGGAAAACATCATCATTTCTTTACATGGCTCATTCCTTTACAGGGAAACGTAAGAGTCATGCAAGACTCAAGTGTTCATTTTTAAAATGTTAGAGATGGGGACATTCACAGGAGAAATGTTTCTAACTGTTTCAATAAGATGTTTTTGTCTGTTAAAACTGTCAAAGGAGAACTAAATCTCTCTTTTTCTCTCTTTCCTCTCTCTCTCACCAACTCATCAAAACCAAGTATTTCAAGGCTTAATGTCTCACTATTAGTTGTTAATGGGTTCATTGTTAAGTTAATTGTGCTTATCAAAAGTGCAGGTAACTTCATATTTGCATGACTAATGGACCTCCTTTCAAGTACATGGTCGTTTCAGTTGGGTGTAAATGTTCTCTAATATTTATTTTCTTTTTTTTTGTTTGTTTTTTTGTTGTTTTTTTGGGGGGTCACACCCGGCAGTGCTCAGGGGTTACTCCTGGCTCCATGCTCAGAAATTGCTCCTGGCAGGCACGGGGGACCATATGGGGCACCGGGATTCGAACTGATGACCTTTTGCATGAAAGGCAAACGCCCTACCTCCATGCTATCTCCCAGGCCCCTAATATTTATTTTCAACTCTTGAGTTGACACTTTCAAAGCATAAGTCATGCCTAAGGCAGAAAGACCATTTTTATATAGAACAGCATTGACTACATTGCAAGAAAAATGTTTATTTGGAAAGTAACTAAATGTGATGCCAACATGTTCTGACCTTCCAAAATAAATCCAATGTGATAAACAATATATATACATATATATGGTACATAGATAGAAATATAACTACATACAGAGAAACAGAGAGAGAGTGAGAAACAGATAGAGACAGAGATTGTTCCATGATAAATAAGTCTTAGTTCTTGCTAAAATAGCTGGTCCATTATCCAACCAAAAACAAAAAATTAAAATTAAATAACATAGTCTCCATAAACCAGAAGATCCCATGGAGGATTACTTTGTTCTTTTCTCTGAATATTTTCTCTGAATATTTTTTATATTCATATCATATTCCAGACTTTAAGCTGCCCTTGATTTTCACAGAATTCCAAGACATAGAAGTGGTATGCAACTTCCCATGATCATACAGTTAGTATGTGGCTGAGAAGATAGTCAAGTTGAGGGTCTGAAAACAATTTAAACTGTTAATTTTTTAAGGGTTAAGAAGAGTCAAAGGCACACTGGGAAGTGCTTAGGATTTTCTCCTATCTCTGCACACAGGGTTTGTGGGGCTACATGTGATGCCAAAAATTGAACTGGGTTGGCCACTTGCAAGATAATAAACCTACCCATTGTATTGTCATCAGGTCCCACAAATGCTGATTTTTAACAAATAATAATAACAAAGAGAAATACCCTCTGTCATGGTAATAACTGAGCAATCTCTAAGCACTAATGAGTGACACTGGTTAGCAAATACTGGTTACAAATAGCACTAGAAATTTTTGTTTGTTTTGTTTTGTTTGTTTTTGTTTTTGAGGCACTCCTGGCTATACACTCAGAAATTGTTCCTGGCTTGGGGGACTATATGGTATGCCAGAGATCAAACCCAGATCTGTCCTGGTCAGCTGCTTGCAAGGCAAATGCCCTACCAATGCGCTATCGCTCCAGCCCCTAGAAATTAAGCTTAGACTCCAAGATCTTTAATTTTCTGCTTTATATGAGAGTTGGGTCATAAACAGGAGCCACTCCTGACTCTGTGGTTTAATGTGGCTGCTGAGGGTGTAAAGGGGCCCATTTTCAGTTCCTGATATCAAACAGGGTGGCATTCCAACAAACACAACAAAGGCAAGGCACCTTTCACCTGAACTATCATTTTGAACTCAGAAGTCTCCACTTTATTGAGCAGTTCAAACTATAGTCCTCTCATGTTAAGTGGCAACATATGACCCAATGCATGTTTTCATAAAGAAAATAATTATTGTCAAAGGCTTTTTATATACTACAGCATTTGTTGTGATAAATGACATATTTCCTACAATGCCTACTGTTTACTCTCAGAAGCTTTACTGTCAAAAGTTTATCAACTCCTGGTTTGACACTCAACATTTATAATAAACTTATTTGTTAGGCACTCTATTATTTATGTTAACATTTGATATTTAGTAGAATCTATTTTTGACAGTGACTTTTCTGTATTACTAAATTAAATGCTCTCAAAATTTCTGCAGGATCTAGGTGTTTACACACATGTATGCTATGCACGTACATATTATTTTCTCAAAATTGTACTGAGGTAGGCACATTAAAGACACCAAATTAAAGAAATTAGAGACACATTAAACTAGGAGTTTGGATTTTAACCAAATACAAACCATGAGATTATGGTTTCTCTTATACTATATTCATTCTCAGAAGATCTTAAAAATTATGAAGATAATTACTGTATAGACAGAATTGGACTGCTAGTGGTAAATTTAGTATAGTATGATGTAGATCTTGATTTTCTTTGATGCATACATGAAACACCGAATGTTATAAAGTATTATTTCAATGGAATACTAAAGTGTTCAAAAATTATCTGATCCCAGAGAAACAGTTCTGAGTCTTTGACTGAGCTATATCACAACTATAATGTGCAAATCAGTACAAACAAACTTATTTATAATTCTTGCTGATAGATCAAATAAAATTTTCTCAGCACAGGTTCAATTGAGTCTCCTCCAGTCTCATATACATTTGTAAATACAGCATCCTTTTATCACATATAAACTTGTGATATTTCTATGATCTGTTTAAAACAACTTATTAGCTCACTAATTAATTAGTAGGCTCATTAAAATGCTTAAGTGTTTGTGTTTTTATTATCAGCATGAGAATCAGGATTTTTAGGAATCAGTCTTTTGCAAGGGTAGCCAACATGCTATTTTTTCCACTTTACACTTCACATTTTTCCTTAAAAAAAATTATGCATCCCATGGGGCTGGGCGGTGGCACTGGAGGTAAGGTGCCTGCCTTGCCTGTGCTAACCTAGGACGGACCGCGGTTCGATTCCCCGGTTCTCCATATGGTCCCCCGTGCCTGCCGGGAGCGACTTCTGAGCGAATAGCCAGGGTAACCCCTGAGCATCATCGGGTGTGGCCCAAAAACCAAAAACAAAAAATGATGTATCCCAAACTGCAATCAAAATGTTGCAATTATATGTACCTATGCAGATATAAGAAAAGAGAGAGTGAGAAAGACCAGAGTGATGAAGAGGTCCCTCAGGGTTCACGTACAACACTCAGAGCACCAGACTGGAATGTCTCCACCACTCACTGACTAAGAGAACCTGGACAAGTTACTGATCTTTTCCAAGGTTTCCTATATATATATATATATATAGATCTAGATATATCACTGGAAGTGATAATATGACTTGACTCAAAGGATGATATGAAGATTAAATAGATTTTGCTTCTAAAGGCATTGATGAATGTTAAGTGGTCAAAAAGTATTAGTCGTCATCAATAGGTTGCCTTCACAAGAAATACTGACTAAAAAAAATTTATTCTATGTAGAGGTGGTAGGATTTTACAAAATTCTTTACCTGAGTCTTGAAAAGTGAGTTGACAGAACTGAGAGTTAAGGTCACGCCATTCAACATAAAAGGAAAAGTATAATCAACAGCAACCCCAAATAAATAAATAAATAATACAGGGGTTTGAAGAAATGAGAAAAACAAGTCAATGTCAAATTTACCAAAAGGTTAACTATCAAGTGTTCACTGCATTTGTAACAAGAATTTACCTGAGGAAGTTAAAACCAATACACTCTACTTTAGAATTGTTAGAATCATTGCCAAGGCTGAGCAGTAATGAGTGATCTAGGTAACTGTTTTCATGAATTCCAGACAACAAATTATCCTAATTACAGTATGTTCAGGAACAAGTGGTTATTTTACACCAAGATTCATAAAAACAATGTGTTACTTAGGAATAACTGAGTCCACAATCCAGACCACTTTTTTTAAAGGCCAGACTTTCCACAATGTATTCGACACAGCTCACAATTAATGTACACACACACACACACACACACACACGCACACACACACACGCGCACACACACACACACACACAATCCTGTATACCCTGAAAAGCAACACACAAATCCAATCAGACTCTGATTCTTTTACTGGTTACATCCAATTTGTTTCAGTGCTGGATAAAATGTCACATTTTGGTTCTTTTATTGAACTCAAAATATATGTGTACATATATAATATAAAATTACTCTAATAGATTTCAGATCAGGTTTTCCTGGATGATTTGGAAAAAAGAAATAAATGAAACAACTCTTAGGCCTTCATCAACATTTGTTGCAAGTTGGTTGTTGTTTTTATAAATAAAAAAAATGTTCCATGCTTTTTGCCTCACTTTGCTACCACCTTTCTCTCTTGGTGTAGCTGAGCCTGGCACATTATCTTAAGAGCCTTCTGCTAAATTACTAACTTGTGCAACCCAGGGGTCTGCTCTGACTCAAGCATGTCAACTATCTTTCTGCTTGTATCTCGATGGACACGAAAACTATGATGAAAAGGAGGGTGAGGCCAATTTGATTTTATGGCAGGAGAAAAACTTCCTCCAAAAGCTTTCTCCTTAACAAAAAAAATAGGTAAAAAGAAAAAAATATATAGACCTTATAGATACTCCTTGTGCCCTGCTATCAGATATGATTCTGCCCGGCAGTCTCTGGAGGTTCTGCTCTGTGATTGTTTCAAGCGCTTTTCCTCATGAAGAGGTGAACACGTGACCGCTGCCATCCATAAAGGCTGAAGTGAGTGTACTTAGCTAAAGGGCATTGCAATAATTTTTCTCTTCCATGTGAGAAAGTTAGCCTTGAAAATTCTCTGGCTCACTGCCTGTTTTTAAATCCTCTTTTAGGGAGGGGTGGCCACGGGAACATATTAACTTGAACAGTTTCCTCTCCCATTTTCATATCAATTATTATTTAAAATAAAGAGATGGTAGGTAGCCTCTATCACATCTTCTGATTTGCTTTCTAGTCACTGCCCAAGAAATTTGAGGGGTCAGGCTGGGAGGAGTGTCAAGGCCACACCCAGAAGTGCTCATGAGTTACTAGATGCTGTGTTCTGGGATAGGGGGCAATGGAGAGTTGCTCCTGAAAAAGTTGGGGAATGAGAATGTAGAGTGGGGGTCAAAAACAGTAGCTTCAGCCCTTTGATTCATAACTCTGAATAAGATGAGCCTCAACATTTTAAAAAAGTATTTGTTTGCTTATTTTGGGATCACAACAGGCAGTACTCAGGATTACTCCTGGCTCTGCACTCAGTAATCACTCCTGGTGATGCTCCAGGGACTATATGAGGTTTTGGGGATTGAACCCAGGTTGGAAGTGTGCAAGGCAAGTGCCTTACCAGTTGTTCCCCAAGCTTCAAAATTTTAATGACAACTAGAGGAGAAGGAGGGAGCAGTTGGAGGAAGGCAGTCTTAGTTAATGGATTAATCTTGAGCAGCATGCAGGCTGGAACCACACACTGTGGTTTCTGTTGAAATCTAAGGCAAGGGTGGTCTGAGAAAGTCCTTGAAAAGATGTGTAACTCTTAACTCCAAATCAATCCCTGATTTCTAAGAAATGATTGTCTCCCCTCTTGGGCTGGAGCATATCTTCAACTAGGGAATCATAAACTCATTTCAATAAGTACAGTGGGACGAGAATATAATTTCTCTTTGTTTGTCCCAGAGCCAGGCAGTATTCCCATTACAGGCCTGCAGAGGAGCTGTGAGAATAGCCAGGAATTTTGATGTGATTTTGCCAAAGCAAAACTTCGCTGAGTGCTGGTGGCAATTGAGCACACAGATCATTTTTATAAGTACTTGCCCTGAGGGGTATAGACAAACTCACACACATCTACCCTGGAGATTTCCACCACTTTGCAGAGCTTCAGAAATGGTCTCCCTCTTGCTCATTACTGAATGAGTGGAGTAAACCTCAGGCAGGATTGTCAGGGAGGTCCTTAAAAGCCAGAAGCACAGACCTCACAGGGGTGAGGTGAGGGGGGAAGGAAAGTAGGGGCAACAATGCACTTTGCCTCCTTCTCTTAAGGTCTAGATCGGAGCTGGCTCCTTCCAGATGAGAAACCAAAAAAAAAAAAAAAGCAAGGGAATCTAGAAGAGGTGTTGCTAGGTTTCTGGGTCAAAATTGCTTTTCAAGGAAACTGAGAAAACTCAGGAACTCCCTCAAGGTGTTCTCAGCAAGCTCTTTACAAACATGGAAAGCTGCCCTTACAACAAGTAAAGTTAGCTAATTTGATCCCTTACAGTGTCTCAAACTCTCCATACTTCTCCAAAAACTCTGCTAATATAATCTGATTTTATCTCTATCGTAAAAGTCCTAGGAACAGAGCTGTTAGAGCCACTGAGTACAAGATCTAGAACTGAGTGCTGTACTCAGAGTCCATGTTAGCTACAGAGCTGTATCAGGGCGCCTTGATTCCCAACTCCCCTAATAAAATAATGGCTACCATCTATGAATACAAGCCTCAGGCACTGTGCCAAGCCCTAGATGAATATTACGTCATCTAGACCTTGTAAGAGCCATGTAACATGGGTACTATTAATCCCATTTTATAGATGAGAAATATGGGGTTCATGAGGTTAAATTATGTCCCCAAAGTCCAAATTGCTGTAAATAGTGAGGTCTCACTTGCAAGGAGAGTCCATCAGATGCCTGATTTACTCCCTACATTACCTTCTCTCCAGTTTTTGTTTCCTATGAAACTTCAATGTAAAAGAAAAAATACACACACACACACACACAGACACACACACACACACACACACACACACACACACGTTTCATCCATATCTAAAACTCTAGTTATCAGGCATTACTTTTAAATACCTAACAAATGTGTGAAATTCTGCTTTGTCCACCTTGATATTTTCCAACAAAAAGCACTCAGAAAACTATAAAGGCCTACCTTTTATCAGGTGTTTTTATTGGTCCCAATACCATTTGCTTCCATCTTTCAGTTAATTTAAAAGAAAACCAGATGGTTCAATATAAATTCCTACATAAAGTTTATTAGAATCCCCAGAAAACTTTACAAGCATCATAAGGCCTCGTGACAAACAGCATGAATCCAAATTTCAAAAATATATAAACTGACAACCTCAGGAATATGATCATTTCTACATTTACAAGAACTTTTGGGGGTAAAATTATGTCCCTGTTTGAGATTAGACAGATATTACAGAGGGTAAGGCATTTGCTTTGCATGTGGCTGACTTGGTTTTGATTCCCCATATAATCTCCTGCACCTCGCCACAAATGATCCCTGAACATAGATTCAGGAGTAAGCCCTGAGCACCGATAGATGTGGTCCCAAAACCAAAAGATACAAAACCAATAAAGACCAAACAAACAAGCAAAGAAAACTTTCAAATGCATTGTGCTGAGAAACTAATGAGACTGATAACAGTGTTGACCAGTAATTGTAATTACTATTATTGTTGTTATGTCTGTCTCTGCAAATTTTCACAGAGTTGCCTTATTTTCATAATGTTGACAAAACCTGGACACATTCCTTAATGATGTGTTCCAAATAAAGCTTTCATCTAGAGATAACAAAGCACCCTGCACCCTAGCTAAGAAAGAACAGACCATTTCTAACTCATAATTCTATGTCTCTTGAAATTATTATTCACTTGGTGCCATTAAAAACGTCAAGTCATCTGTATCACCTCTGCGCTTATGTCAAATAGGTATTATTTTACATGAAATTATGCGTTAATTCAGTCAAATAAGAATCAACTGAGAAACCATAATGACAATCAAGAAAACCCCTAATCTACAAGATTTTCTCCAAGAAAAGAGAGAAAAAAATGTTACGTGGGGTTACTGACCTGCATAAAAATGCATATTAAATAAAAAGAAAGATGAACCCATATTTATCAGCTAGAACTACTAATGCAAAGTTTTTCTATCTTTCCATTTTATCTTTCCACTCTGCATTTTGAAATACATTGGCATCACTGATTCAAACTATTATATTCTGGAAATTCTTACTCCACTTAAACCAGTATAAAGCAGGATTTTTTTTTTACTATGACTAGACCCTTTATAAAAATTTTGACTGACTGCAGGATTATTTCACGGGTTGGTTTTGTCATGATTTTCTTAACAGTCTCCCACTGCTGATCTCCCCCAAAAGACTTTTAAGCTGTCAAGGCTAGACAAGATTTCTAGACACACCATCCTACCTACCAGTGGAGCCAGTCTGGGTGGTGAATTGGGCCATTTTGCGAACTAGCTGCAAAACTTCTCCCCATTACGTGAGACATTCAGTGAGTCCTATACTTCAAATGCCAACAGACTAAGAATTTAGTGATGTGTAAACCCTAAATGCCAGTAGTCCGGGGCAACAATTATAGCAACTCCTCTAAGCTCAGTAAAACAGGATTCTGTACACTCCTGGTCACCCACAATGAGCACAGGCAGTCCCCAAACCTCCCACATTACCTGGAGTTTGTGCTTAGAGAAAAAAACATGCACAAAAAGTATCTCCTTTTCTCCTTTTCCTTGCACCATTTGCTTCCAAAACAGCACTGCTCCATTGACACTCAACACCATTTACTGCCAACCACATCATAAGCACTACTTTTTAAAATAAAGCACCATATTTATTATGTTTTCTTCAGGGGAAAACTAAACACAGGGAGAAAGATAGGGGTTATTTCGGGGGAAAGAATGTAACTGTGTGAATTTTGTTCAAAGTCACAGAATGCACCACTGAGAATGGAAAACACAACTTATCTCAGCGTTACCTTCATAGTGATGTACAACCATCATTTTAAAGTCCAGAATTCAAAGAGGCACTCTACAATTTAGGAAGGATGTGGACTCAGGTAATTTCTCAGTTGCACTGGAGAAATGGTACAGTGGGCAAGTGCTTGCCTTGTACATGGCCAGCCCTGATTCAATCCACAGCACCTCATAAAGTCCCCTGAGTATCTCTAGGAATGATCTCAGCACAGAGCTAGGAGTAAACCAAGGCGACCAACCACAGGTGAAACCCAAAAACCAAAAAGGAAAAAGAAATGTCTGATTTATATTTACTTTTCCTGGAGTTACAACACCAAAAGATGGGGTTTTGTTTTATTTAAGCAGCAAAAGCAGTTTTGTGAAGTTCTAGGCACAGTGGCTTCAATTTTTAAGTCTTCATTGTTTCTGCTAAAAATAAGGCAAACAGAGAAACTACTTCAAGTCTAAACTCACAAAGACCAGATTGAAAAGATATATCCTGATTTCTGATTTAAACCTCAGGAAAGAGAGAAATAGAAAGTTCAAAAGCTTTCCCTATGGCTATTATTTTCTGGTTTTCTTAAATACTCTGCCCCCCAGGGTCCAGGAGAGCTTTTCTCCCCACAGGGCCTGATTGTTTTTTGTAAGTATTTGCCTAAACTATCAGATTAGATCTTCTCTATGAGACAGACAACCTGGAAACCCCACAAACTGTGTTCTCAACCTCACTAATACTAAGCAAGGAACTTCACTCCCTTTCATTAGCAAGTTCACACCCTATGCCAGAGGGAACTAAGAGAAAGTGGACCTTCCACCTTGTACCTTTTAAAGATTTAAGTGTATGAAAACTCTAGGGAGGGGAATGTTGCTGGCAGATGGAGGGATGGAGAGGGAGACTGGTAATGCGTATTTGCAAAATAATAAGACTAAAAAGAAATTTCAGAGCCCTGAAGTAGTCAAAAGGCATGAGAGAAAACATGTCTTTGAGATGCAAATCCTGAGCCTTCAAGGCACCACCCAGAAAAGGGTGAAACCTCAGAAAAGAAACTACTGAAGAATCTAAAGACTGAAATTAAAATAATAATAATAATAACAATAATAATAATAATAAATAAAATATTAAATACATATATATATGAAGGGGGTCAATGTCATAACACAGTGAATAGGGCATTTGAACAGGATCAGCCAACACATTTCATCCCCAGCATTTCATATGGTTCTCTGAGTCTGTCTGGAGCTAGGAGTAATTCATGAGCTTCACCTAATGTGGCTCCAACACAAAAATAAACAAAAATATGAAAAGTCCATCAAAAACCCAAGCTTCCTACACACACACATACACACACGGAAGTTAATGATAACTTTCCTCTAAAAATTGTTCTCTGCTTTTCCCATTGTGAAGAAGCCCATGTTTCCTCTGAACACATCTCACTCTCTTTCTTCTTACATTTCTCAAAGTAAATTTCTTTTAATTAAACTATTTTTGCTACACTAAAAACCAAACTAACAAAACCCACAAAAGAATTAAGCATATGTTCAACTCCAAACACCATCTCTGGCCCAGGAGGTGTCTCGGTTAAGAGTCTCAGAATTCCTGACAACATGTGAAGCACATCCTGCAAGAAGAGTCACATGATCGTTGGATCACACAATGACAATTTATAAACATACAGAATAATAAACAGAAGACCAAGGACTCAAATGTGAATGACACTGAGGACTACTGTTTTAGATCTGATTCAAACTAAGGAATAGCAAGAAATCCCTTCCAGGGCTGAACACCTCATAAAGGGGTTAAGGCATAAATATATATGGCAGAATCAATTCAATCCCCACACAATTGGTCCCCAACCATCACTGCATGCAGCCCTGGAGACCCCTGTGCATTGCAGCAGTAATCTGGGTAAATCCAGGTAATGCAGGGCCTGAGCAGCACCAGATCCTTGGCACCAGGAATCCCGAGCACCTCTTGGGGACTCACCCTACACAAAATAAGCTCTTCCTTCCTAGATTCAGTTCTTCCTGGGGTAAATTGCTCCAGTTTGGAATTTGGTGAATCCCCTACCATTTCACAATTAACTTATCTGCCTTTATATCAGTCCCCTTCCCAGAATCATGGCAGCTGTGTCTTAAACTGTCTCAGTAAGGTGATGGTGTGGTGTGACTTCTACACTGAACATGACACATTCAGAATCCTGATTCTAATCCACATTCTAATCCAAACTTCAAGGAGCACAGAGAGAAGTGATTGTGACCTTTCTCTCTTCTTTGCCTTTCAGTTCTAAAAAATGAGGGACTACTCTTAGCTCTTACTAATCCTTTATAACGTGCTGCAATGTGGGGAGTCATAATAATTTTGTATTTATTCTGCTCCTTAAACTCAGGAGTATACAAGGAGATCTAACAAACCTTTGTTGAGTTACAAGTTCTTTCACACTCACTTCCTTTTGATAAGGGACAAAAGGGGAACAGTCAAAGCAAGAATAAAAAGATGGCCCCAATGAAAGAAATTATCATATGGAATGTCTTGAGCCAGCCTGATAACCTGGCTGACCTATACGCTGCTGTTTCCAGACACCAGAAGATAGTCATCTCAGCATTCTCTGCCCTGTTTTAACAGCAAGCATTCTTGGAACATAATAATGTTCATCCACCTATCTTCGTTAAAAGGGATAAAAGGGAAAAGGCCTTTCTCTTAATCCTTCTTTAGGAGACCTCACTCATAAGCTTGGGGCTCCCCTGCCTAATTTTCTTTCCATTAAAAGTCTTTTTCTGAAATTGATCCTTTTAGCCACTAGGACCTAGGTCCTTGTTTCCAATCTTGACTACTTGAGGAGAAGAATGTAAGTGTCTGAATCTACTCTAACTTATGTAAACTCTATATGCTGGCCTCCATGATACTTAATCGCTAGTATAGAGCTCCAAAAAACCATAACTCAAGAATCAGAGCTCACACCAACCACAAACACGTAGTCAAGTATCCAAGATTCTACAACAAATCTGGGCAAGCCCATCTATCTGACTTCATCCTCCA
Source organism: Crocidura indochinensis (assembly GCA_004027635.1). NCBI lineage: Eukaryota > Metazoa > Chordata > Mammalia > Eulipotyphla > Soricidae > Crocidura > Crocidura indochinensis. Next base: position 208 of record PVKC010041480.1, on the reverse strand, counting down.
CTGCCATGATGAAGTCTTTTACCATAGAGTCAACGACTCTCACAACTACAAATCACTTCTTTACCATCACTACCTTAAACACTTCTTTACAGTGTTTAAAAGCCATCACTATCCCTCTTTTCAACAAAATCATCTCAGCTCAGATTGTCTTAAACTGGTCGTTCTGCCACAAATCAAACCAAAGTGGAGTCGTTCCAGTTACCACTTC
>PVKC010041479.1:0-12137 GCA_004027635.1 Crocidura indochinensis | reverse complement strand
AAAAGCAAACTAAAATCATGAGTATTATGGTAAGTATAATCATAAACTACCTAAAATTGAAAAAATACAATAACTAAATGAATGAGCTCTGTAGTGTAGTTTATGGTATGCAGTTGCATATTCCATTGTTATCTATGGACATAAACATTAGATTATATTAGCAAGCATAATCAAGTAGAAAATAAATAGATTAGAATTTTTCAGTACATTATTTAGTGAGTACTGTCTTCTGAGTCTAATATTGTATAGCTTTGCAATGTGAAATTAGGGTGCCTAAACTATATCTCCAAGTATCACTGTATAGGAAAGATCAAGGAGTTATTTTAGATACAGTAAAAGCTTTACTTATTATTGTTGCACTTATTGAGGTTTGTGAGTTCTTTATACATCTTGGATATTAGTCTTTTGTCAAATGTATGGTGCATAAATATTTTCTCTCACATTTATTTTTCTTGCCAAATGAGTCAAATCATTAAATACATCACACAAATCAATCTCAGGAGTATATTTCCTTTACACTCTTTGATGATTTTTACTGGATTTAGCTATAACAGTTAAGTGTTCAATCCATTTTGAGTTAACTTTTCTGTATGGCATATGGTATAAGAAAGTGTTCCTATTTCATTCTTTTTGCCTGTGTCTAATTTTCCCAGAACATATTTATTCACTTGACCCCTTAGCTCTTGCAATACATTAGCTCTCCATATATCTAAGGGTATATATTTGAATACTCTATTATTTACCATTGGTTTGAGTTTTTAAATTGTTTTCTAATTTACACTGTTTTGACAATTATGAGTCCAGCCCCAGGTAGACAACCCTAAAGCAGTGGCATCTTGAGGATTAAGAAAACATGACTGATGCAAAAGAAAAAAGCATGGAGTCAGGGAACACCTAAAACTCATGGACCCAAGGATAGCCCTGCTGTCCTTCATATAAGACATTTATTGTTCAGGAATATCAACACAGGAAGAAGGGTGGATAACAGGCAAATTCCTACCTAATGCTAATCAAGCATTTACATGACAAATGTAGGATCTCCTCAGTTTGTCTTCCTCCAAGAGAGGCAGCATATAAAATAGTGAATACAGGACTCCTGTCCACAGGGCATTCCCAGTGGATGTCAGAGTTCAAGTAATTTAGAAATTAAGAGCCATTATCACCCTTTTCTGTCCCTCTCCTTTAACTATCAACTTTCCAGTTAAACTTACTTTTTTCTTAGATGCCTTCATATCTGACAACTACTATATTTTGACAATAGTCTATGGTCAGGGAGAACAATTCTTCCCATATATTTTCAGGACTTTTAAAAATTATATTGAAGATCATGTGCATCCATACACATTTATCATCTGTGAATGGCATTGATATTTGATATTATTAGTTATTTGAATCCAGGAACATGAAGCATTTTTCTATTTCTTGATTCTTCTACTGATTATTGAAAACTGTGACAAAATTTCTTGTTGGTGAAGCAATTGCTAAATATTTCTAAATATTTGACTGGGGGCATAGGGACACATGTGATGATGCTCAGCGCTAACCCCTGGTTCTGCAATCATGGATCACTCCTGATGAGACATGGGGGACCATGCAGGGTGCTGAGAAATGAACTTGAATCTGTGCTGCAAGGCAAGTGACTTTCTCATTGTGCTATTTCTCCACCCCCCATTAATACAATACCTGACATTGGGGGGGGGTCACCTCCTGTGGCACTCAGGAGTTATTCCTGGCTTTTGACTCAGAAATCACCCCTGGCTCAGGGGACCATATGGGATGCCAGGGATTGAACTCATGTCTGTCCTGGGTAAGCCATGTACACGTCAAACACACTACCACTGTGCTACCGCTCCAGCCTCAATACTTGACTTTCATTTATATTTTTTTTAAATTTATATTGTGACCAAAAAGGAATAGCACATCTTTCACAGTAATATCTTAGGTACATAGTGACAATTAATCAGGTCCATTCCCACCACCAGGGTTGTCCTTCCTCCACCCCTTTTCCAAGCATGTGTCCCATATCTCCCTCCTTTGCCCCTGGAGTGCTAGTGTAACTGTTTTTCTGTGTGCAGCTTGCGGTAGATGGAGTATCGATTCTGTTATTGTTGACTTAAGGTTTGGTATTTAAGCTTGATCATCTTTTATTTACTCTCAATGTTCATATGACTGTTTGGTCCTGGTACCATTCATTTTTATTTCCCCCCTCAATTCATGAGGCAGAATAAAATAATTCAAGTTGTGTGGTTCTGCTCTGAGAAGACAAAAAAAGAAAAACATAACATAAAAAAACAACAAACAACAGTAAAAAAGACAGTAACTACCAAAAAATAAAAAGCACCACCACCAACAAAAAAACTAATCAGCAAATAATAACCACAAAAGTTAAAAAGAAAGAAAATAAAAAAGGAGGAAAAAGAGAAAATAAAAACATATATAAGAACAAAAAACAAAGGGAGCAAAGGGAAGAGTGCTGGTGTGATAAGGTTTTGTGCTTTACCCCCTTCATATTTTTTTCCCAAAGGCACGATAAGTATTTAAATGCAATTCGACTGTATTTATTAAAATTCTTTTACTTTTAGGTTACTGTTTATAGACATGAATCTCATTTTTATTATGTAAATAGTCTCTATTAGTTTATTGCTTTGAAAAATGTTTTGGTATGGATTTAAGGTATTTTCCGTAAATCATTATGCAAATTGCAAATAGCGGTAGGTTGGTTCTTTTTTCATCTATATTTGTAAGAGTGGATTATTTTTCTAGAGTTGGGATTAAAGGAAAATATCCAGTTTTTTCACCATTTAGTATGATCTATGCTGTGGGTTTGTAGTACAGAGCTTTTGAATGTTGAAGGACCTTCCTTTCATCTCGATTTTGTTGAGAGCTTTTAATCATGAATGGATGCTTAGCTCTTCTTTTTAACCACACAGGACCACTGAAACTTTAGTGTATAAATCAACTTAAAGTTAACACTGAGCAGCCACTGGCATTTGTGACTCGGCACTTGAGAACCAACCTAGCCAGCTCAAAATTGGTGCACAACAGCACTTAAGTATTAGAAGTATAGAACCCTAGATTGTCCTACAGATTTTTTGAAATCAATGCAATAGTTATCCCCTCAGGTAACCCAGGGCTCTTATACCTATATTTTGGGGGAATATAAACCTTTATCTGTTACATTGATCCACCAGAAATTTGCAATTTGGGGCATTTGATTGTAGTGCAGAGCCATTCAAATTTACTGTCATTAACCTTAGAACATACAACTTCATATGGCAGGAGACTGATGAATTTTGCTTGACTCGGACACTAAAATGACAGCTAGGTGGTCACAACAATAGGTGGGCACACATCTCAGTTTCACAGCATCTACCTTGCTCTTGAGATTGCAAACTCCCATTTGTCAGCCCATGACTGCTGAATTTGAAACCATAGCTACTGCTGACCTAGAAACAGTGAAATCTGTTTCTCTTTCCAGGGCCACCTGACACCAGAAATATCATTGCTGCAGTTCACTTTTGCTGAAAATAAAATTGTCATTTTGTTCTAATAATCTCTGTGTCAAATTAAAAAATCATTTCAAAAATAAGTAAATAAATTATCTCAATTATTTTAGGTTTAATGTCAAGTTGGAAAATAGAAAAAATGTTTCTACAATGTTGTGCTATTTAAAGCTCACATTAAAGAATCTATAGTTTTTTTCTTGGGGTGGGGGGAGTTGGTCACACCCGGCAGTGCTCAGGGCTTACTCCTGGCTCCACGCTCAGAAATTGCTCCTGGCATGCTCAGGGGACCATATGGGATGTCAGGATTCGAACCAATGACCTTCTGCATGAAAGACAAACGCCTTACCTCCATGCTATCTCCTCGGGCCCTATAGATTGGTTTTTATCTATAATTTTAGCATATGTATCTTTTAAATTCTGAAACAAAAACACTGTGGGGATTTTGGTTGAAATTTATTAAAAATCTGTTGATCTTATTGAAAATTCTGACCACCGATAAAATGATTTTTTTATGTATATACATATCCTTTTTGGGGATTTTAAAAAATTGTGTGGTCACACCTGCTTATTCTCAAGGCTTACTCTGGGCTCTACACTCAGGTGGCACTCTTGGCTGGCTCCGGGGATCCGGAAGATGCTAGGTATTAAATCCAGGTTAGCTATATAGAAGGCAAGTACCTTACCAGCTATACTATTGTTCTGAATTTAATTTTTCTTAAAATAAACAAAGATTACTAAGGAATGATTTTATAGAGAGTTCATGATAAATTAAGGGTTTTTGCTAGATAAATTGTGTACATGTTTGATGAAAGTCTTATCATTTCTATATAAATCTTTTTTTTTTTTGTTTTGGTTTTTGGGCCACACCCAGCAGTGCTCAGGGGTTACTCCTGGCTGTCTGCTCAGAAATAGCTCCTGGCAGGCAAGGGGGACCATATGGGACACCGAGATTCAAACCAACCACCTTTGGTCCTGGATCGACTGCTTGCAAGGCAAACACCGCTGTGCAATCTCTCCGGGCCCCCTATATAAATTCCTGCTTCATCTAAATTAGTAATATATATATCTTTATTTTTATGCTTTTATTTTAAAATGGGTGGAACATAAATAATATGCTGAAAAAGTGTTGCCTTCTCAATTTTAGGAAAAACAGTAGAAATTTCACAATTAGATATGCATTTTCTCTAAATTCCCTTTTTTACAAGATTAAATACTTTTAATGACTAGCTTAATGATAATTTTCTTTTAAAAAACTTGGGGACAGGCAGGAGTGATAGCACAGTTGGTAGGCTGCTTGCCTTGCATACAGCACACCCAGATTCTCTCCCTGGCATTCCATATGGTCCCCAGAATACCACCAGGATAATCTCCGTGTATAGAGCCAGGAGTAACCCTGAGCATTGCTGGGTGTGGCTCAAAAACAAAACAAACAAAAAATTCAATAGTCCTCAAGGACTTCTTTAAATTCATTGTTTTGAGGGCTACTTCAAGCAGTGTTTTGGGGTCTACATAGTGCTAGAGAACAAACCGTGGTTTGGTCTCCAGCATGTAAAACCTGTACACTATTTTTTGAGCTACGTTCCTGGTACCAGAGTTTCTATTATCATTATTAAACACTGAATGCTATCAATTTTATTTTTGAGTATTAAAATTATCTTCTGGTTTCTCTATTGTTTTATTAATAAAAAGAAGTACATTTACTATTGCTTAATATTTAACTTCTTTAGATTAGAAAAAACTGTGTCATAAGGATCTTGCTAATTTTTATATATTGCTAAACTCAATTTCATACTATTTTGTTAACAATTTTTTCAACACGGTTTGTAAGATACTTACTTATGCCAAACTTTGATGTTGGAATACTCAACATATAAACAGAATGGGAAGTGTTTCCTTCTACTTTATTTCCTTAAAGAGTTTGTATATTCCTGGTCCTATTTCTTACTTAGGACTTGCAATTTTCTTTATCTTGTTTTCTTTTGTTTTGGGGCCATACCTCGCAATCAATGCTCATGATTCACTTCTGGCAAATCTCAAGGAACCAGATGAGATTCTAGGAGATGGAACCCAGATCACATGCATGCAAGGCAAACATCCTACATGCTATAAACATTTATGTGCTCCCCCCTTTTTGAACTCAAGGCTTATTATTGGCTTTATGCTCAGGGATCATTTCTGGTAGTACTGTGGGATTATATGTGGTATCAGAAATCAAATCAAGTCAGCTGTGTGCAAGATAAGACTGTTAACCCCTATACTATCTATCTGGTCCATAGACTTCCATCTTTTTTTGTTGAGAACTTAGTCCATCGTAAATTTAATTCATTTAATTGATTTAGCACTATTTGAACTTTCTATTGTATGGTATATTAATTTTAGTTCAATGTACTGTATTTTATTTTATTATTATTTTTTGTTTTTTGGGGGCCACACCCATTTGATACTTAGGGGTTACTCCTGGCTAAGCACTCAGAAATTGCCCCTGGCTTGGGGGAACATATGGGACACCTGGGGATTGAACCTCGGTCCTTCCTTGGCTAATGCTTGCAAGGCAGACACCTTACCTCTAGCACCACCTCACCCGCCCCAATGTACCGTATTTTAGAAATTTATCTTTTTAGTATAGATACTCAATTTCTGAGATAAAATTATGCATAAAGTCATCTTATTAACATATTAATTGTGTCATTTATTTTGATAAGTATTGTCTTTCCCTTAGTCATCTTGCTTAGGGATCAACCTATTTTGGGGGAGTTGCCAAAATTGACTATTCAAGACTTCCTCCTGTTTCTTTTCTTGGCAATGCTTGAGGGACTGACCTTTGTATTTCAATATTTTTAATTTCTTGAGTTATTTTATAGACCAACACAGAATCTATTAAATTGTAGCACATGTGCCATATTGGCTTGAAAATTATTATATTCTATAATATAAGGTCAAGTAGGTCAGGCATTAAATAATAATATTAATCTACTTTTCTATGTTTTAATTAATTTCACTAAACACTTCCATTTATTTTTTCCCAAAATTTTATTTATGTACCAGGATTACAATACTGTTAATAATAGAGTTTGAGGCATTTAGTATACTGACTTCAAATGTGTCACCAATGTCAACATTTCTTCACCAACGTCTCAAGGACCCCCTTCACTTTCCACTAAACAATCTAGTGGAGTTTCTTGTTTGTTCATTTGAACCCCAGTTGGCAGTGCTCTAGGCTTATTCCTGGCTCTTCTTCTCCTAGAAGTTCCCTAGGACCATATGTGGTCCTGAAGTTAACACCCTGGCAGCTGAATTCAGGAAAAGCACCCAACCCTCTATACTATTGTTTCAACCCTCAAATTCAATGTAATCATAATCTTATTTTTTATTTTTATTTATTTTGGTTTTGGGGGCACACCCAGTGACGTTCAGGGGTTACTCCTGGTTATGTACTTAGAAATCACTCCTGGCTCAGGGGATCATTTGGGGCCCCGAGGATAGAACCAGGTCTGTCCTGGGTCAGCCACGTGCAAAGCAAACGTCCTACCGCCGAGCTATCGCTCCAGCCCCAATCTTCTTTTTCTAATTCCTTATGATCCCTTTATGTATTTTGTAACTTTGTCAAGAGGGACATAAGTAACAAAATTTTTTGATCTTTCTGATTAATAATCCAAATTATAACACTTTTTACTTTACTATATTTGCCTTGACATTTTATCTGATAAATATATAGTTCCTTTAGATTCGTATGGGTTTTCCTGAGATTGAGAGTCTCTAGAATGACTATGCCCATTTTTGACTTATTTGATTTTTACCCCACTTTATTGCTTTTCTCTTCTTTAAACAAAATCCCATAACTTGAATTATCTAGTTCCACCTCTCAAACAGAGGGGGAAACAAGAGAGGGTAGCAGGACCATACAGATATATGATCACTATGTAGTAAGGTAGACACTGAGGGGACCACTTACTGTAGCAGCCCGGGGGTTGAGGATAGGGGAAATGGGATGCAGGATGGTAACGGGGGTGGAGGTAAGACAAATTTGGTGATGGGAATTCCCCTGATTCAATGTTAATATGTACCTAAAATACTACTGTGGAAGATATGTAAGCCAATATGGTCAAAATAAAAATTATATATAATAAAAAAAAAGATTCTTACAGGTTTTCATTGTGTTTTTAAAAGTTTATAAACCTAAACATTTGAACCACCTGAAGAGCTCAGAATACTGATGTGTATTTCCAGGCCTGTGGCATGACTGGGCTCCCTGAGATGAAGGGTTCTACTGCTAGAATAAAAACAGAGTGTGAGAGGGGTTAGAAAGAGTGCATAGAGGTAAAGTGTTTGCCTTGCATGCAGAAAGTAGGTGGTTCTAATCCCGGCATCCCATATGGTCCCCCGTAACTGCCAGGAGCGATTTCTGAGCATAGAGCCAGGAGTAACCCTTGAACGCTGCTGGCTGTGACCCAAAAACCAAAACCAAACCAAACCAAAGCAAAACAAAACAAAACAAAACAAAACAAAACAAAACAAAACAAAAAACCGAGTGTGGGAGAATACTGTTAGAGAAGAAGTACATTTATTCCTGAGCTTTTGGGGTCATAAGAATCGCATATAAATTTCTATATGATCTGTGATGCAAGTGGTAGGACATTTGCCTTGTATGCGTTAACCTAGGACGGACTGCTGTTCCATCTGTCTACCGGGTTCCCATATGGTCCCTCAAGCCAGGAGCGATTTCTGAGCGCATAGCCAGGAGTAACCCCTGACCGTCACTGGGTGTGGCTCATAAAGCAAAAAAAAAAAAAAGTTGCATATAGAGGCCAGAATTGGGTGCATGCATTGAACATGGATTAAATGTCCAAAGCCCCAAATGGTGCCCAGACCATTGCCAGGAATGATTTATGAGCACAGAGCCAGGAATAATCCCTAATTTCTGCAAGAAATGATACTATATGCAATTTGCTGCAACCGAGTTGGAACTAGAAGATATCTGGGGACCAAAATAAGCCCAAAGAAAAACACAGGATGATTTCACTGATTTGTAGAATATAGAATAACTAGAGGAGGAAATGTAATGTAGTAAAGGGGGGATGCATATATCATCTTTAACCCCAGTGCTTAGGGAGAAGAAAGAGAAGACAAGAAAACAAGGCTAGAGAAAGATGAGAAATGAATGTAATGAGGGAATGGGGGTAGAGGCTTAGCTATATAGGTGAAGGAGGAGAGCTATACATCCAAGTTTTCTCATGAAACATGAAATCTAAATTGCAACACACAACTTTGTAGTGTGTGTCTCAATGTGGTAGGCAGGGGGAAGGCGATGATGAAGTATGGTAATACTAATGATAGGAATTAACACTAGTAGATTGGTGTTGAAATATGGTATGCTTAAAACTCTCCTATCAGTAATTTTGTAAGCCAAGGTTCTTTAATTACATTAAAATAATTTAAGGCAGTGTTTCTCTTTTGAATTTTTGCCTTGTTGATCTATTCCGTAGTGATCAAGGAGTATTAGAATCTTCTACTACTGTTGTGTTTCTGTTATGCTGTCAATATAATTCTTCAGGTCTATTAAAAGCTGTTTTAAATATTTTGTTATTATTAAATAGGTGCACATATGTTTAGCAGTGTGAATTGTTCTTGAGGTATTGATGTTTTAATTACTTAGAAATAATTATCCATTGTCCTTTACAATTTTTTATGATTTTTATGTCCAAAAAGTCTTAGGGGTATCAGTCAGTAGGTCAAACTCAACGGGAAACAAGTGTGTGTCTGAGAATACTATGCTTGCCTGCATGGGCAACTGAGACCCAGGTAGGCAGTGGTGTGCATGCTTTAACTAAAATCTTGAAAACAGTATATTTTCAAATGAACCAATCAGTATGTGTCATATGATATTCTTTAGCAATAGTCATAAACTGAAATATCATGGAAAGAAGTCCAACATGATGGTTTTAGGATACATTAAGAAATTTATAATAAGTATTTAAATATTATACAAGGAGAGATAAGAGATTAGCATTTTGTTCTAAAGTAAATAAAAGCTAGAGGGTTACTATGCAAACATGAGATGGGAGATAGAGTTCAATATTGCAAAGGAGTCATAATTGTGGGATATGAGAAATTCTAATGATTTTATGTGACTTACTTGCAGAAATATAATGTGAATATATAAGGTGAACAAGGACAAAATAGTGTTAGAGATGTGCTATTTTTTTTTAATTTTTTTTGTTTGTTTTTTGGGTCACACCCGGCAGCGCTCAGGGCTTACTCCTAGCTCCATGCTCAGAAATTGCTCCTGGCAGGCACGGGGGACCATATGGGGCACCGGGATTCAAACCGATGGCCTTTTGCATGAAAGGCAAACGCCTTACCTCCATGCTATCTCCCGGGCCCCTAGATGTGCTATTTTTAATTGAAATATTTTGAGATTGTTTTGAACATGAAAATATATAACTAACAGATGCCAATATATTTGAAGATAAGGGGCTTGAAAAAGATTGAAATTTGTAGGAAAATTTGCCTTATACCATCAAAGGATTATCTGATGATAAATTCAGATGACAAAACCATGGCTAAAATAGTAAAGCAATCAGTTATACTATAATGCACTTCCCTGGACTTATTGTAAATCAATTATTGGAAAATGAAGAAATGTTAGGGGGCAGGGTGGTGGCGCTGGAGGTAGGTTGCCTGCCCTAGCCTAGGACGGACCAGGGTTCGTTCCCCTGGTTCCCATATGGTCCCCCAAGCCAGGAGCGACATCTGAGCGCATAGCCAGGAATAACCCCTGAGTGTCACTGGGCGTGGCCCAAAAAACAAACAAACAAAAAAGAAATGTTAGTGAATAAACATATTCTAGTTAAGAAATAAAATAATAGAGAATGTAATCCAGTAAAATTCGAATATGACTTCTTAAAACAGCATTAATTTATTAAGGGCATTTAATTCAGTGGCAGAGCACTTGAACTACATGTGTGAAATTCTGTGTTTGATGCCAGGCTCTTCAAAAATAGCTTATAGTTTGAGGTTTGCATTAATTCATTGATGCAATTTAAAATACTGCATATGCTATAAATTATATTTTGAAGAAACTTTTTTTACTGAATCAGAGATATTTTTTCTCAAGTTATTCACATTTCCTTAGATGCCTGCCTAACACTTATTTCTGACTTTTATACAGCCATACAGTATAAAAGCACAAATTAATTGACTGAGGTTAAGGTTTTGATTTTCTAATATATTTGGGAATCAAATATTTCTTGCCTATTCAAAGAAAGCACATTCAGAGTACATGTCTTCACCTGCTTTGAAATAATATTCTCAAGTTTTATTCATCATCCTCATTATGTACTGTAATATTAGTCCCCTAAAAAGTGCTATCTTTGGATATGCTCTCCTCCCCGTTTTCTCTACTTTTACTAAGTTGCTGTCTTAGATACTTTGAAAAAAAATAATGTACATCCAATCTACATTCCACCATTCTACAGAGCACCCTTCCTTTTCACGTCCCCATTAGGTAACCTCAGTTCTTTTGTAAGATTAATCTTATTTGGACATAGTCCATTCATTGTCTTTGTTTAGACACTACTTATGAATGGTATTTTCCAAGACTCTTCTTCCTTCTCCTGACATTTTACTTAGCATGACAGCTGCCATGTCCTTCTATGTTGTGACAAAAGGTGATTTTGGGGGCAGAGTGGTGGCTCAAGCGTTAAGGGGTTTACCTTGCACATGCTAAATAAAAAGGTAATTTTTTCCTTGTAGCAAGTAGATAAAATTCCATGTGTATATACATCATCATTGATTTACCAATTCTTCTTTGGTACTTGGACTGTTTCCAGGTCTTCAACATCAGAAATAATGCTATATTGTACATAGGTGACCATTTATTAAAATTTGAAATTAGTTATTTTGTGTACTTTGTATATATATGTAGATGTAGAATTGAGAGATTATATGATAGTTCTATTTTTAATCCCACCCGATGGTAAACTGCCCAGCCACGAACTTGTCTGTGATCCGACTTCACTGGCTTCATCTTCACTACTTCATAGATCCCTAATGGTTTCTTATCACTATCTCATTTAACAGTTCTAGGTATTAAAATATTATTAATATGTTCTATTATATACAAGAAATTATGATAAATACAATGGGGAAAGTGGATAAAATGATAAGCAAACTAAGTTGGACATGAACAGCAAGTTGCGTATTTATAGAGTAAACCAGATTGTGTCTACTTTTGAATTTTATACCCTAAATTTCTGCAAAATATTGACTTGACCACAAAATATGATAATTAACATAAACTCCATTTTATTTTTATTCCAGTTACATATTTTATTATGTTTATGCATATTTTCAATTTCTTGTGGTTATAGTGCCTTTCATACTTCATGTATTATATCAAATTGTGAAATATTCAAAGTTGTCTGAGTGTCTGAATTGCTATGGTTACTAAATCGAGGATTGATTCAAAACAGGGGTAATGTATTCTATGTCTGATATTACAGAAAGATCACAGAGAAAAGAGCTCCAAATATTTTGTGAAAATGAATAATTTTAATTGAAATTTCAGTTGATTTTGTTTTCTGTGAGGCCTGTCTTTATAATGAATGCTCCACACAACTGACTGTATAAACT
>PVKC010041478.1:0-12137 GCA_004027635.1 Crocidura indochinensis | reverse complement strand
AGATTCCTCCAGAAAATGGAAATCGAGCTCCCATACGATCCAGCTATACCACTCCTAGGAATATACCCTAGGAACACAAAAATACAATACAAAAACCCCTTCCTTACACCTATATTCATTGCAGCACTATTTACCATAGCAAGACTCTGGAAACAATCTAGATGCCCTTCAACAGACAAATGGCTAAAGAAACTGTGGTGCATATACACAATGGAATACTATGCAGCTGTCAGAAGAGATGAAGTCATGAAATTTTCCTACACATGGATGCACATGGAATCTCTCATGCTGAGTGAAATAAGTCAGAGAGAGCGAGAAAAACGCAGAATGGTATCACTCATCTATGGGTTTTAAGAAAAATGAAAGACATTCTTGAAATAACAATAATTTTCAGACACAAAAGAGAAAAGAGCTGGAAGTTCCAGCTCACCTCATGAAGCTCACCACAAATAGTGATGAGTTTAGTTAGAGAAATAGCTACATTTTGAACTGTCCTAATAATGAGAATATATGAGGGAAATGGAGAGCCTGTCCAGAGTACAGGCGGGGGTTGGGTGGGAGGAGGGAGATTTGAGACAATGGTGATGGGAATGTTGCACTGGTGATGGGTGGTGTTCTTTACATGACTGAAACCCAAACACAATTATGTATGTAATTAAGTTGTTAAAATAAAAAATAAAACATTAGAGGCATACTATTTTTTAACATTTCCATGTACATGCATATTAGTTTAAGTTAACCTCAAAAATTTAAGTGGGTTTTTTGTAAGGATTAGAGTCAAAGGAGCACAATAAAAACAGTGTTAGATTGGTAATTATTGTTTGCATAGGCCCACCAAAATATGAGGGGGCATTAAAAGAAATAACCTTGGCCTAAATACAAAGAGACACTATCCGTGAAGTTTCCTGGCATAAGACTAACTAAGGCTCCAGGCAAGCTAGATAGTTCAAGCCAATACATTGTAGTGCAAACACACTTTTATTTTTTACACAGTCTCTGTTGTTGGTATCATGTTTCTGTATCAAAGATCCTTGAATCTGCATATTCTGCATTGAAGTTAGGATGTGGAGCGTCCTCCTGCCTCAACTCATAATTAAAGGGCAATGCACAAAGCCCTATCCTGTAAGCAGGTCCTTGTTGTTGTTAGTCTTCTCAGTGTTAATGGAAGACTCTTCTGAGCAGTTCGATGTCTGAGCAGTGGTAGGGTCTTCCGTGATAGAGGATTGATTCCTGGTGATGTTATAGAGAACTTGGATGTTTTGTGATGGCTTCCATGGTTCAGAGGTGAATGGTTCTTCTGGGGCCTGTGCCAGGTCATTATGTCAGTGTTCAGGGTATAAGGTCCCTTTACACTACAAGATTTGTGTGTTCCAAACTCTATTAAATAAGATCTTATTTGAATGTATAGTATTTTCCCATTTTAATGTGCCTATGCAAAAAAAGGAACAATGCCACGTGGTGTTATTGGCGATTATGGGGAGCACAAGAACAAGTCCAACAAACTTAATGACATGGTTCAATCAAAAGCATTAACTGGGGGACTCTATCATCAGAATTCCTTATTGAACAACTCATAAAGAGAAGATAAAAAATGGCTAGAACAATTTCTGTCAAGAGAATATTTAGTAAGATTTATAGATGCCAAAGAAAAAAAACATAGAATATTCTAAAGAAATAAGTGTCCATTGTATGTCTTCTGAAATAGTTCAGGGTTGTTAAACACAATGCATGGTGTTGGTCTGTGATTAGGATTGTGAAGTACTGAAGTTAAAAAGAGTAATGTGGGGGCCGGGCGGTGGCGCTGGAGGTAAGGTGCCTGCCTTTCCTGCGCTAGCCTAGGACGGACCACGGTTCGATCCCCCGGTTTCCCATATGGCCCCCAAGTCAGGAGCGACTTCTGAGCGGATAGCCAGGAGTAACCCCTGAGTGTCACTGGGTGTGGCCCAACCCCCCCCCCAAAAGAGTAATGTAGGTTAGTGGTGTTTGGGAGGGTAAGAGTAAAGGAGTAAAAAATAAGCTTTGTAGAGGAGTGGGAAAGGGCAGAATACAAATAGACATTCTGGACACACAAACAAAACATAAGGATGGGGAATATTCTTAATATATGCAGTGCGCGCGGGGGCTAGTTTCCACCCCAGAAGGCCTGGAGGCCAGGGGCCGAAGAGGGGACAAGGCCCCCAGCACACCCAAGTTAGAGAGAAGGCCTTCCACGTGGGGCTTCCCCAAACCCCATGCTGGGTAGATCCTGCCTCCAGCTCAAGAGAGGATAGATAGAGAGCCAGAAGCCAGGACCCGCCTGCCCCACACCCTGCACCATTCCCACCCAGAGCTGGAGGAAGGGCGGGGAAAACTTGGGAGCCCATCTAGGAGGGGACCCCCAGACACCCACCTGGTCTGGTCGCCTGGGCTGCCACCCCAGAAGGCCTGGAGGCCGGGGGCTGAAGAGGGACAACTAGGAGCCTATCAAGGCCCCCAGCACACCCAAGTTAGAGCCTTCCACATGGGGCTTCCCCAAACCCCATGCTAGGTAGCTCATTTATTTTTAATCTCGGTTTTACACATGTCTAGTCCAGTATTTCTCTTCAATTGCTCAGACAGTTGCTTATTTCTGGCTACTTGAAACAGCTCTGTTAAGAGCATTTCTATCGATATTGAGACGTTTATAGGGTTACTATTATACACATCTGTATTTGGCTTCTGCTGTGATAGTATCACCTCCCCTTTATTCATGTTAAAATTAGTACATGTAGGTGTGACCTTTGGAAACTTAAGTTATGAAAGGAGAATCCTCATAAAAGAAATCTGTGCTTTATGAGAGTATTTTGCTAGAGAATCCTGAACAGACTAAAACTTTGCCATGATGTTTCCAGATTGCCACTCAAGCGTATGTAGCCTCACTTGAACCATGCATTTGCTTTTCTCATCTAGCCATGTCAACTCTTATTAGCTGGCTATCTAAGTTTCTACCAGTCCCACTTTTATAAAGTAATACTATGGGTTAATTTCATGATTCAGCCATTACACTTACCACTCTGAAATACATGGTCTACGAGGGTAGTGAAAATGCCTGAAATGTAATTAAATACAGCAAGCATGGCATAGGCATTGCCAGTCCGATTATAGAGGAAGCCCATCAAGTACATTAAGGGAATGGAAGACCAACCATATATAATGAAGATCAACATTGTGTCCAGAAAGCGGTAATTACTGGTATATACAAACAACTGGCAGTATCTCAACACTCCCTGAAACAGATAGAACACACAGATAATGGCAAATGAAATGAAAGTGCAAAAATAATTCAAGTCAGATTTTTAAAAAAGTAAACACCAAGTTCTATATTGATTACAGAAGTTTTCATTAAGTGCTTCAATGCGTCTCTTTAAAACCTTCAGTCTATGAGCATAAAATAAGAAATTTCCTTTTTTTTGCCCTCCTCTTTCCCCTCTAACTTCCCCCCAGCTTTTTCCTTCCCCTTCTCCCCTTCCCTCTCCCTTTCTTCCCTCTCTTCTTTTCCCTTCCCTTTCCTTCCCTTACTTTCCCATCCTTTCTCTCCCTTCCCCTCTCCTTTCTTCTCCTTCTCTCCTCTCCTCCCCATCCCTTTCCTCCTTTTTCCTTCCCTTTCTTTCCCATTCCTTCCTTTTTCCCCTTTCTCTTCCCTTTCCTCCCCTTCCCTTCCCACCTTCCCTTTCTTTTTTTCTTACATTGTATTAGAAATCCTAACAATATCAAAGAAGAGGAAACCAACAGGACCCAAATTGGAAAAAAAAAAGTCCAATCATCTCTACTTGCAGATGACATGATGCTATAAATTGAAGACTCTAAAAAGGCTATAGGAAGCTCCTAGAAACAATAAACCAATAGAGCAACATGGGCAGTAACAAAGTCAATACACAAGAATCATTGCATTCCTATATACAAATAATTAATGAGATGAGAAAGAGGGCAAATTGTCTATCCCATTTTAAAATAGCATCTAAAAACATCAAATACCTAGGAATCAACTTATAAAAGTAGGTAGTAGTAATATCAAGAAAGTTTCAAAGCACATAAGAAATTCAAGAAGACCTTGAGAAAATGGAAGGAGATAGAAAAATATTCCATCTAGTAGATTGGCAGAATAAACATTTTCTAAATGACCATCATACTAAAACTACTCTGAAGATTTTTTTTTGGTTTTTGGGTCACACCCGGCAATGCTCAGGGGTTACTCCTGGCTCCATGCTCAGAAATTGCTCCTGGCAGGCACGGGGGACCATATGGGGCACCGGGATTCGAACCGATGACCTTTTGCATGAAAGGCAAACGCCTTACCTCCATGCTATCTCCCGGGCCCCTACTCTGAAGATTTAATGCAATCTCCATCCAAATATAGACAAAAATCTTTAAGGACTTAGAACAGTCAATTGTAGAATTTGTGTGGAATTATAAATTATACCGGAAAGCAAAACCATACTGAAAAATATGGGAGATGACTCATTTCTTGACTTAATGGTAAAAGACATAAGATAAAAACAGTATAGTAACAACAGACTCTCTGACCAATGAGTTAGAATAGAATATTCATGGCCAAACCCTTGTATATATGACCAGCTATTTTTTGACAAAGGAGCTATTAACATAAAATGTAAGAAAGACAGCCTCTTCAACAAATGGTGTTGGGAGAATTGAATAGTCACATATAATAAATTAAAAACTGGATCCGGGAGCCAGGAGGTGGCGCAGGAGGTAAGGTGCCTGCTGCCTTGCCTAGGACGGACCACGGTTCGATCCCCCGGTTCCCATATGGTCCCCCGTGCCTGCCAGGAGCGACTTCTGAGCGCATAGCCAGGAGTAACCCCTGAGCGTCACTGGGTGTGGCCCAAAAAACAAAACAAAACAAAAAAAAAAACAAAAAAAACTGGATCCATTTTCCACACCTTATTCAAAAGTCATCTTAAATGATGTATCCAAGACCTCAATATCAGACATGAGTCTATAAAGTACTATAAATAAATAATAGTACTTTATATCTATAAAGTACTTTTGAAAAAATATAGGAAGAATGCTTCAAGACCTAGATCAAAAAGTAGTCTTCAGTGATATGATCCCATTGACAAAGGCTATAAGAATCAAAAATAGGTAAATGGGACATCAAAGTAAAAAGTTTCTGTATGTCAAGAAAAAGATGGGTTAAAATTAAAAGAAAGCTGAGTAGAAAATATATTTTACTCAAATATCAAAAAATTGATGACCAAAATATATATTATATATATTTGATATATAAAGTATATCAAATATTAAGATTTTTTGGGGGGCCGGGTGGTGGCGCTGGAGATAAGGTGCCTGCACTAACCTAGGAAGGACCGCGGTTCGATCCCCCAGTTCCCCATATGGTCCCCCGTGCCTGCCAGGAGCGACTTCTGAGCGAATAGCCAGGAGTAACCCCTGAGAGCGTCACCGGGTGTGACCCCCCCCCAAAAAAAAGATTTTTTTAAAAAAACATTCAAAAATAGAGGAACTGAACAGACATTTTTCCAGGGATGACCAATGGATGACCAACAGACACATGAAAAAAATGCTCATCATCATTTACCATTAGGGAAATCCAAATCAAGAAAACAATGAGATATCTCACAATAGTGAGAATGGCACATTTCAAAATTACTAGGAAGAATCTGTTTTGGTAGAGATGTGCTGAAAAAGAAGCTTTCATCCATTCTGATGGGAATATTGTGTAGTGAAACCTTTATGGAAAATAGTATGAAAAGTTCTCAGTAAATTCAGAAATTAACTGCCACATACCCAGAAATCTCACCTTGGGGTATCTTTCCCCAGGGTAGAATAACATCCATTCAAAAGGACGTATAAACACCATTATTCATTACAGCACTCACTAAAATAGCTAGGATTTAGAATCAATCTAGATGTCCAAGAAGAGATGAGTGGGTTGTGAAGTTGTAGTATTTATAATGTCATACTTCACAGCTGTAAGAAGTGACAAAATCTTGCAAATTGTTGCAACATAGATGGAATTGGAAGATGACATATTAAACGAATAAACCAGAGGAAGAAGAATAAGCACAGAATGATCTTATTTATATGTTTTATTTTGAATAACTGGATGAGGGAACGCATTATTTTAAAGTCTAGATACCTCAATCACTCTTAGTTCCTGAGTAAAGAGAGGAAAAGAACATATATAGTGGAGGGAAAGGGGAGAAAAGAAATATAGTGAAGGGGAAGGGGAGAAAGATAGATGCAGGGGATTCAAGTACATCAGTAGTGTTAAGGAATGATAGGGCTAAATTTCAGAACAAGACCGAAATCATAAGACCCAAACTTTAACAAGCAAACTTAAAAAGGTACCTGACAGGATGCCATGATGGGGGTAGGGTGGGAGGAACCCTATAAGTATTGGTGGAGGGAAGTTGATGTTGGTGGTGGGATCAGTGCTGGAATGTTGTATGTCTAAAACAACTATTAATAATCTTGTATATCACAGTGCTTTAATTTTTAAGAATTAAGAATAAGGAAAAACTCTACACTTGAAAATTGCACAGATCTATCCATAAGACTAGCCCTAAGTTGATACTAATTTTATTCCTACTACTAATTTATAATTTTAAAAATAATAATCTTGAATGAAGTTCATTTGATTGGTTAATACAGTAACAGGAGGACTTTGAGGCATTATTTAGGTCCAGGGACAAACCATATACTAAATCCCAAGATCATATTGGAAGCAGCAAAAATAAATTACAAGAGACCTTAAAGAGAAACTGCCCATATTCTATAGCCAGAAAACCAGCAGAAAACACACACACACACAACAATATTGTGTATTATAATGAGGTTTGGGCAGATCAGCCTACATTGATGAGACCATAAACTAAAAATTTTCTTCTAAGTGAAAGATCTTTGTGCTTTTTGGAAAAAAGGTGTTATTCTCTTTAACTGGAAGTCTACTAGAGATATTAGATTTAGTTTAGTAGAGAGTTTCTACTGTGAGATGTTTGCAGTGTCTTCAAAGATAATCAATTGTGGTAAAGGTGTGCAATTAAATCCTTTGTTGGATGTTTGTGAATCCATAAATAATTCCCAGAGTGAGAAATTGATTCCCATCCCCTTGTCCTTTTGGAGGGAGATCTTGGTAATATTTATCCACACAGACAGGAGGGTTAAAGGTTAAAAAGTTGAGTAAGGAGAGTCCTTTGTCAGCCTGCTGCGAGCTCCAAAACACCTTGAGCCAGCCTGCCAAAAGACCCCCAACCTAAGCTATTTATTTGGCTTTCAACAGCGCCCCCACCTGGAGGGTCAAGGTGGGACAACAGGCAAAGAATCTTATGGAAATATTTTCATATACAATTCCCCCCTTATTAGTAAGGAAACAATAATAATTGTACAGAAGTAATATTTTCTATAATTATAAAAGGAACAACTAAGCAATAAGAAAAGAGCAGCTGTTTGCATAAGCACATCACAGGGAAAAGTAAAGAAAAGCTTCTAACCTAGACACAGAAAAAGATTAATAGGAACATATAAAAGTTCCAGAAAAATGGGTATATGGTTTTAGGAACAAAAATGATCCAGAATAAAATGCTTAATTTTCAATAGCTTTTAAAGGTATAGGAACTAGGAAGTTCTAGGATAGTGCTTGGTAGAAAGCTTTGGAAAAATTTTAAGTTACAGGTGTATGGTATATTTTGCAAAAATGTTATGTTTTTGAAAAAGGCTAATATGTTAATTTTCACTTTAATATGTTGTTGCTGTGGAAATATTACCCGCCTTTGGCTAAAGGCACAAGCTGGAAAGACAAAGGATAACTTATGCTCTTTTGTTTTTATTAAAAAAGAAGGGGGGAGATGTAACCCTATACCTATTCTTTGAGTAACCTTACCTACAAGAAAGACCCTTCCATTTCTGGGATGGGTATTGGGGAGGTTATAAAAGGTTTTGTCTAAGGGGCAAAAGAGCCTGGATGGAGAAGTAGCAGGAGGAGACAAGGCTGAAAGAAGTTAAGACGCAGGCAAGCTAAGAATGGCATGTACTTAAATAGGTTTATGATATAGGCCACACACATTGGCCAGGGTAAATAAAGATGCTATCTCTCTGGAACCTGTGTGGATGATTTACTCGCCTCTACCTGAAGTTGCTGACCTGCCAGCTAGAGAAGGAGTTGCATCCACAAGGGCTGAGATGGCAGAGAAAGGCACCTCCATGCATCCCCTCCATCCAAGCCCATCTAAAGGGCTGTGATGCTACAATGAATAAGGAGTTAATTGGCACTTAAGCTAATCATAGGAGAAAAGGAACACTTTATATGGTATAAAAGGAAAATAATTTCTCAAGAACTTTATCTAACACTCACCATTAGCCAGCAGCTGATAAAGATGAAAACTATTATATCCCACAGCAGAGAAGAAAGCCAATACACAAGGACAGAGAGCCCAGTCATAAACTGTATGTGTTTTGCATTAGAAATTCTCTCAGTTACTGACAGCAGACAAAAACCACTCATCAAAAGAGCCATACCAAAATGTATATGTAATGTCACATAAAGTCCATTTATCCTACAAAGGAGGAATAAAGTAGATATATCAGAAAATCAATTTATAAAATACAAAATCCTATTAATAGCTTCCAAAATAATTTTTTTTTGGTTTTTGGGTCACAGCCGGCAATGCTCAGGGGTTACTCCTGGCTCCATGCTCAGAAATTGTTCCTGGCAGGCACGGGGCACCATATGGGGCACCGGGATTCGAACCGATGACCGACCTTTTGCATGAAAGGCAAACGCCTTACCTCCATCCCGGGCCCCTTTCCAAAATAATTTTAATGTGATCATATAAGAGGATAGAAATAGTAAATTTATTGTTGAAAGAGTAAAAAGTTTTGATGCAAAAACAACACAACAACAACCTGACTTACATTCCTTTGTTTGCCTTTTTATCAATGTATGGTTGAGGTTTATTGAAAAGTCTCAAGGAAGTGTTAGAAGTCATCAGCAAAAAGACATTTTCTATCAATTCCAGGGAAACAGCAGGTGAATGAATAGCTTCATTGTTGAATAGAGAAGTCACTTGTATTGCTGTATCATTTCCATTTATGTCAACTGCAGTAATGCATGTGTAAATACAATCTTTATTCTCTACCAAGTATCTTTGTAGGTTATCTAGGATGAGAAATAGTGGTCAGTTTACCTATAATACAGATAATCTACAATATATGAGGAGAAATAGGAATAAATTCTATTTGAATTCATTATGCTTTATATGCAATTGAATAAGACTATTAAAACAAATTATGTTTATATCTCTTTAATACAATAAAGTATTATTGTAATTGGGTTGTATTGTTACTTGTACTATTTAGAGAGATAGATATTATTGAGATATTCTATTTAAAGGACACTCATCTCAACTCTGACTCAGAAGAAATGATTTTGCTTTTTGAAGGCAGGTGGAATTTTATCAGTAATTATTATGCTTCTATATAAAGTGCACAGATACTTTATGGCTATGTTTAGAAATTAAATTGTTAGAGGGGGTCAGAAAGATAGTGCAGTGGCTAACCTGGGTTTGATCCCTAGCATTCCATTTGGTCTCCTGTGCCAATAGCAATGATTCCTGAGTACAGACCCAGGGGCAATGTCTGAGCATCACCAAGTATGACCCCCTAAACACACCAAAAGTAAATTATTGGAAGCCTGGGAAGTCCCATCATTCTGTTCTGCACACATTATTCTATCCAGGGAATAATTATTTCAGCCAGGGATAGAACTACTTCATGATCTGTTTATCCTCCAAACTCAAAACCACATGGATAATAGAATATCCACATGAAAATATTAATGCATACAGATCTTATATAGGGGACAGGAGGGATGTGGCACTCCTACTTCTCAAAGACTATATGGCCCTAAATCTCAGCTAAGTCGACAGAGTTGAGTTCTGTATCTCCCTTATTTCTGGGCAGGTGGGCTGTAGCACTTCTATCTCTCAGAGAGTAAACAGCCTCAAAACCCAGTTACACTAGTATTCTAGGGGGTAAAGGAGGGAGATATGGGATGCATATGAAAACAGGGGTGGAGGGAGGACATCACTAGTGGTGGGAATACCCTTGATTTATTGTCACTATGAATCTTGAATATTACTGTGAAATATTTGTAATTCACTTTGGCCACAATAAAAATTAATTGAAAAAGAAACCAGTTAACCCAACAGAGTAACTAGTCAACACTTTTCTTAGCATATTCAAATAACCCTGCTCAATTAGAAAAATCATCTGAAATGCAGATGTATGATTAGTCAACATTTTTTGTAGTAACAATTCAATAGATCACAAGTAATAGGAAAATGAAACTCCACTTTTAACACCCACAAAATGCAAAGGACAATGGGAAACTAAGGAGCTCAACTGCAGTTACAGAGACGGAGAGAAATCTAAGCAAATCTTGCAAGCCCATAAAAAATATTCAAGGCTGGTTTATGAGGATCTAAAATCAACACTCAATGCATTGGCAAGAGAAACTAAAGAAGCCCTAGCCAGTGACATTAAGCAAGATGAGAAGTTCAATCAACCCAAGTAAGAACTCTTTCAGATGATGAGATATCAATACAAATAGAATTGAAGAAGCTAAAGAACATGCTAGCAAGACATACTAGCAGAATCTCACAGTGTGAGAACTGTACAGACAAACTTTAAGACAATTTACAAGCCACCATTGATAACAAAGTTGAAAAAGAAAAGAGAGACAAAAGGATGGAAGAAAATGATGTTACCTAATCAAAAAGACAAGAGGAATAATCTCCAAATTATAGGAATGCCAGGAAGAGAAGAAAAAGGAAAAGACATAGAACAACTAGTGAGATAATAGCAGAGAACTTCCCCATTTTCTAGAAAGAGGCAACTGGGCATATTCAAGAAGCCAAAAGAGTATCAAATAAAATAGACTCAAACAGAACAATACCAATTACATAGTAATCAAAATGGAAAAATTCAAAGTGGCAGACTTCTTAAAGCAGTAGGGTGGAAAAAATCCTTAAATATAAAGGAAAGAGCACAAGAATCACACTAAATCTCCAATATAAAATGGTTCAGGAAAGAAAAGAGTAAAATGACATAAAATTGAGTGGACAGAAATTCTATCAACTATCTTTTCAGACTATGATTCACTTAAATAGAAGTGAATTGCAAACAGAAAAAGAGAATTAACTTAATATCTGGATACTGAACCACTCACTACTGAAAAACCAGTGTATCGGAGAAGAAATAAAAAGATTCCTTGAAACAAATGAGAATGAGGATATGAGTTAACAGACTTTGAGGGAACACAGAAAAAAAACTGTATTAAGAGAAAAATCTATAGCGTTGTAAGCATTAATCAGAAAGGAAGAAAGGACATACATAAATAAATTAATGGCACAGTTTAAAAATTGGAAAATGAGTGGAAGGAAAAAAATTGGAAAATGAACAATAAAATGAGCTGACAATAGGCAGTGGCAAGGAAATAATAAAACTTAAGGCAGAAATTAATGCGCTGTAAACCTCAAAAATAATACAAAAGATCAATGAAACCAAGAATTGGTTCTTTGAAAAAAAGAAAACCAATATTGATAAACCACTAGCAAGACTCACAAAGAAAAAGAGAGAAAACCCTAGCAAACTAAATCAGAAATTAAAAAGGGGGTATTATTACAGATATTATAGGAATTCAAAGGATAATTAGAAATTGCTATAAAAATCTTTATACCACAAAATGGAGTTACTTAGAAAAAATGGATAAACTATTAGACTCCTATAACTTCCCAAAGTTGAGCCAAGATGACTTGAAATACCTGAACAAGCCTCTATCACTGTCAAGGAAACTGAAATAGTAATCAAAATTCTACCCCAAAACAAAAGCCTGGGCCTAGCTGGATTCATAGTAAAGTCTTTGAGACATCCAAAGAGGACCTACTGCCATTTCTTTTCAATTCATCCAGAAAATTGAAGAAAGAGAGAGATTATCAAATAGTTACTATGAAGCTAATATCACTCTGATATCAAAAACAAATAGAGACACCAGAGAGAGTGAGAGAGAAAGAGAGAAAGGGAGAGAGAATGACAGACTGATATCTGTGATGAACACAGATGCAAAGATCCTCAACAAAATG
>PVKC010041477.1:0-12130 GCA_004027635.1 Crocidura indochinensis | reverse complement strand
AGAGGTTCCTTGCATCAAGGGACCTTTCTGTGTTTACTGGTAGCACTGCTTCTGCTGCCACAGGGAATGACCCAATAATGGACAAGGCAGTCACCAGCAAAGCCTGAGGATGCTTCTCAAAGACACTGGGATTCAGATGATAAGTGGGTTTTGACAGGTAAGAATCACTGAAATGTAGGAGAAAGTGCAGATGGCATTGAGAACAAGCATGCTTCTCTGCAGACTTGACTTGAGGAGAAGATGACTTTTGGTTTCCAAAGAGAAAGGCATAGAAAATAGACAAGGCACTAGTGACTGACTCAGAGAACCAGCTTCTGGTGTCAGGTGTTTCCAAGGAATCCTAAAAATGCCCTATAGGGGCATTAAAATGCTTTAAACTAAGCTTGGGGAATGTGACTTACTGGCAAAGCACATACTCTGCACGCATGAGACTTGGGTTCAATCCTTCATTGGAGTTGGCAGGGTATGTTGGTGGCAAATGAATTAAAGCCAACCATCAGGCCAGGTCTCTTCCAGCACTGAGACGTTGCATTTGTAAATGTTAGCAAGGAGAGGCCCACTGAATAGGATCCAACTCTTCAAAGCCAGGGCTGCTGGAAGACATGCTCCTAGTCACAGGAAATCCTTGTGTGAACAGGCCACTCACTCTGACCCCACTGTGGCTCGTGACTGAGGTGAACTGGATCTCTTTTCCCTGCCAGGCACGTCACCAGCATGGGCTATGATTGACTTCCCAAACAATAACACATTCAGCTGTGCCCATGCGGACGGTCGTCTCCAAACAGAAGGAGCAGAGTGGGCCGTTGTCACAAGCATTCTGGGGAGCACTATTTATGACAATTCAGTACCATTTATTACTATTTATGGCTGTGCATTACTCCCAGCCCAGTACACAGGGTACGGTAGAAAAAGGCCTCTGTTGAAAACACTCTTGTCTTCCAGAGCAACGTTTCCAAAGTTGTATTTGCAGCTTCAAGCCTACTGGCCCTGCCTCTGCCTGTTCTGTTTTCCCAGAGAAGCAGGGTCAGCCTCCTCCTGCTCCCCATATCTGAGTCATTCTCACAGGGTCAGGACATACAGCCACAACAGGTCATTAGGGATTGAGCCCAATAGCCCCAGGCTCCAATTCTGGTTTCCTACATTTTATTCCCTTCAATCCTCATATTTACCAAGTAAAAACTGAGATATTGGGTCTGCCAGGATTCTCTCTGTCTAGGAGACCTAACACCCACAGGGATTTTCCCAGGGATGGACTGATGGAGCAATCCCAAGTATACGTACTAGATACCTAATTTTCCTAACCAGCTTCCCCTAACCAGCCTAGAAAAGTAGGCATCATAATCCTCAGGTTCAAAGCCACAGGGTTAATATGGAGTGTGAATTCTAACAGTTTGACAATGAACATTTCTCTCCTCCTCACCAGCTTCTTAGATTTTGAACACTGGGTAGGGTATATCCACATGTCCAATTCCCATCTTTCCATCAACCACCACACATTAAACCCCTATAACCTAATCCATTATATATCTTATCTGCTTTGGCTTTCCCTGCAATCTCATGAGGTAGTCAGCTCCGTATCATTTTGCAAATGAAAAAGCTGGGATCTGAATAAGAACGGTATCCCATGTCAACTATCAGAAAGGAAAAGTCAGAATCCACATACCACAGCTGATGTCTTTGTGGCTCTCTGTGTGCCAAGAGACTTATAAATGTTAACTCTTCGAATAGTTCAATGAAGTAGATCATACTAAAATCGCCACTTGATGGACAGAGAAACAGAGGCAGAGAGCAACGAAGAACCTTGCTCCAGAACTCGCGAGGAGAAATGACAAGAGGTTGATTTTGTACCCAGAGAGTCCGACTCAAGTGTCTGGACTCTTATAAGAGATGAGGGATGCCAAGTGAGGTGAAGGAAGAAGAGATGATTTCATAAGCAAGAGCCTCCATGAGTCCAGTACCTACAAGGAACTCTCCACCCACATGGATTGGAGCAGTCCTCCAAGGTCCTGGCTTCTCTCCTCCAAAAGAGGGTGGCCACCCTGGAGAATTTTCCAGTATTGAGCAATAGAGTAGGTGTTTCGTTTCCTTTAAGGCCATGAAGGTGCATCATTAGGAAATTGCCTCAGAGTTAAGCAAACTGTGATTCCACTCTTCAGCTCCAAAATCCTCAGAAGAAAAGGAAGTCAGGTTTTAAATAATCAGTTAGACTTGGGTGGAGAGTGTGTAGGAAGGTTTTTTTTTTTTTTTAATCAGGAAAGGTAGAAACAAATGTGTGAGTAGCTACCGTGTACTGACATATGATCTTCAACCGCATCCAACCCCTTTGAAATTGAGATGCCTTCGATTTTGAAGAGATAAACAAAGGCTCGGGGCAGCAGAGTGAGGTTTCCCCCAATCAAGTGGTAAGTCCAGGAGCCTGGATATGGTCCCAGGACTGTATGACAGCTGGCTGCATGCGTGCTCTTAGCTAGCTGCCTGCTGCCTCTCACTTTGCCTAGGACTACTCCATATGGTTTCAGAATTTCCCCAGAATTCATGATGAAATTTCCAAGAATGTCTGCCCAAAGAAAAAAAAAACATAAAAGACAATTTTACCAGCCTGGAGAATTCTGGTCTAAAAATGTTATCATTCTGGAAAACATGGCTTCAGAAGAAGAAATCCATTCCAGTGCAAGTATCTAAGAAATCCACAAGACATAGAGAAAGAGGTTCACAGAGGTTATTATTGAAAATGAAGAACTCCTATTTAAGACCTGACAGAAAAAACTAGACAACAAGGGACATGTAAGAGAAAGTCACTATAGACAAAGGATTGCTCCACAGGATAAAGAGCCATTGTGGGGTGGTTGGGTCACACCGAGTGGAGCAAAGGAGTTACTTTAGGCTCTGCACTCAAAAATTGCTCCTGGGAGACTCAAGGGACCAAATGGGATGCTGGGAATTGAACCCAGGTATGTCTATGGTCAGCTCCATGTAAGGCAAATGCCCTATGATGTGCAATCACTCCAGCCCTGAAGTGACAAAAGCAAATAGCCTAGAAATATAAAAGGATATCACGGTACCATCAATAAGAATCAGTCTATGATTATCATATCATATCAATTAGCAATAATAGGGCAAAGGAAAAAGAACAACGAATAGTCATTTTTACACCCAAGAAATTGGAAAAAATTTTAAATAACTGACAATACCCAGTGTTGGCAAAGGAACAAGGATATCATTGGCAGGAATAAGCTCTGGGACAGCCTTTTTGGAGGACATTTTGGCCACAGTTAATAAAATCTGAAATATACAACCTTCTAGGAGAAAGAGCACGTACAATATTTTTTTATTTCAGAAAAATGTTCATACCTTCTAAATTATCATACAATACTGGGGCTGGGGCAATAGTGCCGAGGATACAGTCTTTCAGAATTGGTTGACATTTCAGGCCAATCCGAGTTCAACCCCTAGCACCCCATAATGTTCACCATGCCTGCCAGAAGTGATTCCTGAATGTAAAGCCAGGAGTAACACACACCCAAATACTATGAAAGTGAGGGGGGAAAGTTGTAGAACAAATTGTACTATATGTTCCTATGTATACATACAAAGGTGAGAAAGATGTAGTATGGTGAGTACTAGCAGCATCAGGAAGGATCTAAGCCATGATGCTTTTTTTTTTTTTTTGTGATTTTTGGGTCACACCCAGCAGTGCTCAGGGGTTACTCCTGGTTCCATGCTCAGAAATTGCTCCTGGCAGGCACGGGGGACCATATGGGGCACCAGGATTCGAACCGATGACCTTTTGCATGAAAGGCAAACGCCTTACCTCCATGCTATCTCCCGGGCCCTTCCATGATGCTTTTTACAACTGAAAAAAATTAATATAATTTTTTCCCATTATTTAAAGAACAAGCTGGTTACAGGGATAGTGTCAAATAACCCTCTGCTGATGGTCATAAAAAGAAGTTCCTCTGAGGGGTCGGAGCGATAGTACAGTGGGGAGGGAGTTGGTTTGATCCCTAGCATCTCTGAGCACCACCAGGAATGATTCCAGAACACAGAGCCTGGAGTAACCCTTGAGCACTTCTGGGTGTGACACAAAAACAAAAGCAAAAAAATAAAATAAAATAAGGAAGAAAAGAAGCTTATCTGGAAGGCATGAATTCCCCCCTCTATCTCTCCTTTCCATGGGTGCTCACCTCTGGTCACTAATCATGGGTACACACATTAAATTCCTGTCGTCTGCAAGTTTTCAGGCACTCACTCACTCACTCAGAATTGTTGCATAGGCTAGTTTATGGCCTGAGAATGCTTGGCTCCTGGACCAAAACAATTCTTGTCAACTTGATAAAACACGAACACAGTCACACCCCGGCACAACTACAACAAAAATAACAAATTGTCAGGCCCTGTAAGCACAAGCCTTGATTTAAACCATGGGGTCCAACGGGCACATATTGGATGTGATGCTCCTTAAATAATGGCTTTGCTGGCCTAAAACATATCAGATGTTCCTTTAGCCTTAGCTCGCCTAAGACATAAACTATGTGTTCAGGGGAAAGCAAAGTCAAATGACTCATGACAGAGTTTGTTTTTAGTATGAATTATTTTTTCTGGCTCCTTGCTTTCAAAGACAGATTCTTTTCGGGTAGATTGGAGTACAGATTGCTGGAAGTAAAGCACAGAAACCTTCCCAGTCTGCATAGAGGCCCTGAGAAGGAGGGTCTTCACAAGGATCTCCTCCATCATAAAAGGGTCCTTTAATAAATGTCTTGTTTTTGATTACTGATGTTACCTTGCTTATAATACTGTTAATGTATATGCTGTAGCTGGATGATTATACTGGACCATACCTCATATTAAGGTGCTGATCTATCTCCTCCACTGTACCTATCTCCCTTCTTTTCTATATTTTGGTCTTAGACACACCCGTACTCCTGGCTATTCCTGAAGGTCCTGGTGGGAGGACCATTTGGGAGGATGGGTATCAAACCTAAGTTAATTGTATGCAAAGCAAACATTCTACTTGCTGTACTATCACTCTGGTCCCTGCACCTCTTCTCCCTACGATTCTCTATCTCCATTCTTGCTTACAACCACAAACCTGTGGTTTATTTTGAGAGTTCAAGAGTTTGTTTTCATTGGCCACTATCTTTTCTTTCTTGGTTTCTTTATTTTTCCTCCAGGATTTTTTTTTAAGGATAATAACTTTACAATGGAGAAAAGAGAATCAGGCACCTATTTACTATCCATTGTCTTTATAATTTGTTTCTTTATATCCAACAGACAAGAGAGATCATCCACTATTGGTTGTTCTCCTTCTGATATCACATAATGTGCTTTAATTCTTTCCACAACAAAATACAAAATTTTATTATTTCTTATAGCTGAGTAGTATCACTATGTATGTATGCCTCAAATTCTTAATCTACTCACATGCTATTGGAAACTTTTTTTGCTACCAGATCTTGGTTACTGAACATAAGCCAACATTGAATATATATGTACATATATCATTTTTAATTTATGTGTTTGTGTTCCTGATATAGTTACCAAAGAGTAAAATTATGATATCTTATGGTTGCTCAATTTTCAATTTTTAAAGTAGTCTCCAGACTGTTTTCCTGAGAAACCAAATCAGGTTACATTCCCACCAACAGTGAATGAGGATCCTTTTTCTCCACGGTTCTGCCAGCTCTTATTATTTCTAGCCTTTTTGATATAGGCCATGCTCATGAGTGTGAAATGCTCTGGAATCTTCTGGGACTTCATTGTTGGCATCAAAGTAGAGTATTGCCCTAACCCTGCACCCCCAGGAGCACTCCTAGATGGCTCAGCTAGACCTGCTGTGCTACCATCCTTACATCTCTGTCACTGGGTAGAAAGGATCTGAGACAGGAAGTCAGGAATCAGTATCAGAGATAATCACATCTATTTTATACAGGAAGTGCCAGGCAGTTCTCTAAGTGCTTCCTGAGTATAATCTCATGAATCCTCATGGATAACCCTGTGAGGAGAACACAAATATTGAGCATACCTTAGGAACAGTAAAATGAAAGCTCAAAGAGGTTAGAATACTTGATCTATTGGTTTTATTAGTTTCAGATCCGAGTAAGCTGCAAGTTAGTGACATAAATAGAGAGGAAAAGGGCTATCTCAAGGATTCTCATGTGTAACCCCAAGAAAGGCAAGATCAAGAAGTCATGTTCCTCATAGTTCACTTTAGAAGGAAACATAAGAGAGGGAAGACATAAAGAATGTGGTCATTTCATTTCTCAACAATTTTCAGAGACAAAAGAGAGGAGGGCTGGACGTTACAACCCAACTCATGAAGCTCACCACAAAGGGTGATGAGTTTAGTTAGAGAAATAACTACATTGCAAACTATCCTAACAATGAGGATATATAAGGGAAATAGAAAGCCTGTGTAGAGTACAGGTGGGGGCGGGGAGGGGAAGAGGGATACTTGGGACATTGGTGATGGGAATGTTGCACTGGTGATGGGGGGGTATCATCTTATATGACTGAAATCCAACCACAATCATGTTTGTAACCAAGGCGTTTAAATAAAAAATATTAAAAAAGGAATGTGGTCATTTATAGCCTATAGAAATACAGTAAAACAAACAACCAGAACCCACTTAGCTACGTGACAGATTGAAAGTCTCTTGGGAGTAATCTGTACCCAAAGTGCAGTTTTCTAGAGAAGTACATACCTGCCAAAAAGCAGACTAGTGATAAGCATGGATGAGAGTGGTGCCCGCATATATTCAGTCCTTCAATCTCCTCAGCAGGTAGAACTAAAATAGTAGAACAACCTTCAATACTTCCTGTAATCTTCCCTTGTACAGTTTGGAGACAAGTTATGGACTCACAGCCACATGTCAATGCTCAGACAAAGATAAGCATAGATCCTGCAATTATATGATGACATTCACTCATTCATTCACTTACTTAGACTCACATTTTCATATAAAATGCCATCGAGAATGCCTGTGGTTCACAAAAAAATCCTTTGTTTCAACCACCTAAAATCCTCCATTTAGTGATATACTCCCAATACACACACACACACACACACACACACACACACACACACACACACACACACACCACACACTTTCTTTAGTTAACATTTCAAATCCTGGCTCAACTATGATTCCTCTGAAACACATTTTTTTTCCAGTTCCCCAAGGCTGACAGAAATGCTTTTCATAGCAAAGAGCATAACACAATTACAGTCATATACTTCATTGCCTTTCTCCTTTGCAATATCACAAGAAAATTGAAAACAAGGTCAAAATATTTCTCATTCAGAGCTGTTTGAGAGCAAGACATGTTCAGTATATATGGGTGATCTAAGAGAAGGTCTCCAAGAAACATCTACTGAATAAATGAGAGCAAGAAGGAAAAGGGTTGAGAATGAAGATGTCACAGTGCCTTAGAGAGTACCCAGTGTGGTGTGAAGCAGGCATGTGGAGTTTCCATGTACATGTGTTGCATTGGATCTTCTGAGCTCAGTGAATACTCAAGATAAAAACAATGTCAAGAGGATCAGAACTTCCTTGGTCTGGCATCCATCTTTATCTGACTTATTTTGACAGAACTGTGTGTGGGAGGTGAGAGTATGTCGAAGTTACACAGAGTGTGACTTACATTAGCTAATTCTCTGCCTGTACTCATACTAATTCCCTCACACCCCCCCCCACATTTTACATACCTCAAGAGTTTGCTATTTTTATGCATTTCTTTGAATCCAGTGAAAATGCGTGGTGGTGGTAGGTAGAAAACAGAGTGAGGAGAAAGAATCTCCAAGAGTTACAAATCAGAATTGCCAACTTAATATCTCCAGTCTCCCTGGGCCTGTTATTGCTCCTCACCTTCAACTTATTTTGGGCCTTGATATTCCTTGCACTTCTGCCATTTAGTCTCATCTCAAATATCTCTTTCCAGGCAGAGTACAGGTGAAAGGTGGTTTCATCCCAGCAGATCCAGTAGATCTTTCTGTCTAGCTCCTCCCCTTTACTTTAAGTGGAAAGTTGGGGTCACACCTAGCAGTTATCAGGGATCATATTAACTCTGTACTCAGAGTAAACATTGGTGGAGCTCAGGGACCATATGCAGTGCTAGGTATTAAACTATAGTCGTGGTTAGAGTAGCCACATGCGAGGCTGGCATCCTGTCCTATCTCTCCTGATCCTGCTTTATTTTCTTTCCTAGTCTAGTCTGTTACCTTAAATCACACTGTTATGACCACCTGTTTCTTAAACTCCTGAAAACTAGAATATAAGCTCTGTGAGAGCGTATATGCAGCTTTCATGGACATAGTCAGAGGTCCTCTGCAAAATGGAGGACCTAGAGGGTGAAGGAAAGGTACCAGTCTATTTTCCACACTGAAAGGGAAGCCTGTTAATGGTACACAGAAAAGGGCCAGAATTGACTGGACTTTGCTGAAGTCTCTCCTTTGGGAAGTGACAAGACACAATATAAGGGATACTAGTTCCTGTTCTTAGATTTTGTAAGGTAGTAGATGGATCAATTCATAAAAGTGATCTGAATAGTGTTTGGCTTATAGAATCAATAATAATGCCTATTACCAGTCATCACAACCACCACCAAAATTTCAGACATGAGATAAGCGTTACTTGTTTAATTGCTATGTACCAAATTTATATTTTTAATGGAAAAAATAGAGTTTATACTGTGTGCTACATGCATGTCCCTGTTTTAAATTTAACAGAGTACAAAAAGGTTAGAATAATAAAAATTGGGTCAAAGCGATAGTGCAGTGGGTAAGGTGCCTTGTATAGGGTGACCCAGGTTCAATCCCTGACACATTATATATGCTCTTCTGAACTCACCATAAGTGATTCCTGTGTGCGGAGCAAGGAGTAAGCCCTGAGCAAATACAGGCGGCTGCCCCTAAATAAATGAATAAAATGTCCTTGTATTTAGAATAGTTGGTTGTTTATCATTAAGAATGTTCCAATATTTATAACAACCACATGATTGTCTTAGTCAAGGATTAAAAATCTAAAGATCTATAAACATGAAGAACGTGTAAGAATGCTAAGAAACTTGAAGAGATTATAGTGAGGTTAAAAAAAATAAACAGCTGAAACTAAACAGAAAAAAAGCCAGTACAGAGAAGATGGAAGAAAGGAAAGTAGAACATTTGATTACATGAGTACATAAAATTACCACAAGGCATCAAATGGAAGGTACACCATCTGCAAGTCTGCAATAATCATTTGTCTGCAATCACCATGGAAAATGCTTTTTAGTATGTAATATAGTGAGAAAGCTGTTAGAAATAAAAGCAAGAGCAAAATCCATCAGATAAACAATGTGATATTTTATCAGTAACTTCAAAAATCTGCTAGAACAGAATATATTACTTGGTTAGTTCTTTATAAAAAAAAATCTGGTTAGGCATAGCACAGTGAGTAGAGATTTTGCCTTGCACATGGCTGACCCTGCTTTTATCCCTGGCATCCCAGATGATCTCCAGAACACTGCCAAGAGTAATTCTTAAGTGCAGAGCCAGGAGTAACCCCTGTGCCAGGTGTGGCCCCAAAACAAAAACAAAACAAGACTGGTTAGTTACCACTCCTTTGGGTTTGTCAACAGATCATAAGTTTTCTAGGTGGAACTAGCAACCTCATCAATTAGCAATCTCATCAGGCTGCCATTAAGTTCTCTCTCCTGGAACTCAGACTCAAGTGGTTTTTTCAAAGCAGGTCAAAGAGCAGAGGTGGGGATTTAGAATGAAGAACAGGAATGGAACATGTAAAGTTCCCCCAGAATCCCTAGGTGTCGCTATTGCAAAACTAACAGAAAATGAACTGAACCCGAAGCAAAAAGAAAAAAAAAGAAAAATCAACAGCACATTTAGTACAAACCACTAAAAGCAGTAATGGCTCAGCGGCTCAGAAGGCAGACACCATTTATCATAGAAGCTACAAACAACTTAGTATCTCTAAGACAATTATTAATTTCCTTTTTAATTCCAGGGCTCACCCTCACAAAGAAAAGATATCTAACTTTTCAGCCAGAAAAATAAAATAATCTTTGTGATTTCCTTCTCCCTAAAACATTTACATTGAGGAGCTCAGTGGAAACTAAATGATGATGCTAAAACTCTGCCAGAAATAGTTTCATCAGCAAGAATGAATTCCTAGCACACAGAGTCACAAACAGAATAAAAAGATTGAAAACAGTGAATGAGGGTTGACTGAGGGGTAGCGGTGAGAGAGAATAGAGTTGTGGAAGTTTGATAGTGAACCCAAAGAGATAATCTTATTTAATATATTTAAACATGGTTTTCATTTCTCTTTGGCAATTTGATTAGTGAGTACATATTAAATAAAACTTAGCTGCGAGAATATAGTTAGGAAACATTGCCACCTAAAAGAGTATGGTTTGGTTTCATTGTTATTTAAGGTTTCTCATTCTCTTGGCTGTGGACAGGCACATATTAAAAATTAAATAGTCAATGTAGGCTCAGTCCTTTTAAAAAGCTGTTATCTTTAAACAGAAATATGCAATGGAAAATGAACTCAAGTGTGGTGAAAGGTAATGGATTCATCCCTTTGGGGACAGCTATCTTGTTATCAAAAAAAAAGTGAGGGTTAGAAGCGAAAAAAAAAAGGTGAGAGAGAGAGGGAGACAGAAGAGAGAAGATCAGAGAGAGAAATAGTGAGAGACCAAAAGAGAGTGAGAGAATGAGAGAGAAAGAGAGGTGAGAAAGAGAGAATGAGAGAAGAGAGGATAGGAGAGAAAGAATGAGTGAAGAGAGAGATATTTATCAAAATGAGAAGTTCAAGGTCACTGAGGTCAAATCAGTTGAGGTCATATACCAGGCTTCCTTCTATGTAAGAGAAAAATAAATGGTCCCATTACCACCAGTTTGGGTGGGCAGTATTGAGGTCCCAAGAAAGCATCTTAACGTGTGTGTTTATATTAGTGGCCAACTAAATGTAGGAAAATGCTGATTCTTAAAGTATGAAAGAAACAGTTTTGCAAAAGGTGGGGCATCTGTAAGTTTCTGAACATAATACTTGGACCAATGCAGGGAACTGGGGACAAGTCAGAGACAGACAATGACAATGAAGTGAACCCAGGCTGCCCAGGACAGTTGTGCCTAGTGTTTCTGCTCATTTAATACCACAGACAAGCAGCACAATAAACAGGAAATTTTCTCCTCTCCAATATCAAGAAGTTTCCCCAAATCCTCAGACTGGAAGAAGATAGAAGCGATCCAGTCACCTTTCCTCACTAATCCAGTGAAAGAAGACAAGTATTATTTTTTTTAACTTGAAAAGTCAGTTTAGGGCCCGG
This sequence comes from Crocidura indochinensis, assembly GCA_004027635.1. Lineage (NCBI taxonomy): Eukaryota > Metazoa > Chordata > Mammalia > Eulipotyphla > Soricidae > Crocidura > Crocidura indochinensis. The sequence goes on along the minus strand of PVKC010041477.1, from coordinate 805 downwards.
GAGATAGCATGGAGGTAAGGCCTTTGCCTTTCATGCAAAAGGTCATCAGTTCGAATCCCGGTGCCCCATATGGTCCCCCGTGCCTGCCAGGAGCAATTTCTGAGCATGGAGCCAGGAGTAACCCCTGAGCACTGCTGGGTGTGACCCAAAAAAAAACAAAAACAAAAAAAAAAAAAGAAAAGTCAGTTTAAATACAGCAGAGTGCAAAAAAATTACTTTATCATTGAAATGGAAAAACAAAGCCAACTTTTCTGAGATGTTATTCTGTCCCTTTACAGACGACTGGCCTGATAAATGCTGTGAGGCCGCTCATTTTGTTTGAGCTTTCACATCTACTAAAATGCCATATGAAGCAGGACCTCAAGGCTGTCTACATGACTATTTTCTTAACCTCTGAGCCTTCCCTCTCTCTCCCTCTCTCTCTCCAATATCTCTGTGGCTGAGTGGCTGAGTATGTCTCAGCCATGGTGGAAAGGCAGCAGAGAATTTGGGGTGAGGGTGGGGACACATCCAGTCTCATTAGCCTTCTTGCCATTTATGAGCAGAATCCCCTAGAAGGCCTGAGTTCTCAGAGGTTGCTTGCTAGAACTGCACTGGCACAGGTCACTGGAATTCTTAGCCTGCCAGAGCAGGCACTGGGGGGAATAGGCTCTGATAACCACCAGAAATAAAGGAACTTGGACAAGTGCTACAAGGATGGGGCTAGAGAACATCAGTCTAAATGGGCCACAGAGCAATCCTGAGAGTCTACTGGTAAGAGAGCACTGGGAGTAAAGAGACTGGGGAGACAGTCCATGGGTCAGGC
>PVKC010041476.1:0-12134 GCA_004027635.1 Crocidura indochinensis | reverse complement strand
ATAAGCAAACTTTTGAATGTAAACAGAGTAACTTGACAATTATTTCTATAGTCAAATATATTTGCCTACATTAAAAAATATAACATTTTTGTGAAGCAATACAATACATATTGGCATCTGATACACTTAGAATCCCACTTTAAAGATTACATCAGATATTGTTTACCACTAAATTCCTAAACAGTTAATGATGAATCTCCTTCGTCTCCACTATCCACACTTATCTTTATCCAAACATATCTCAGCATCTGTGAAATGCAATTGGGGAAAGGCAGTTTATTTTAAGGCTTTCTCAAAACATTGAAATATATTTGTTTTTCTTCATCTTGGGAAGCATACAGCATTCTTTAAGTTAAATCGAATCCTTAATGAAGCGTAAGAAACATATCTTTTCATTATTCATTGGTCAAGGAAACACTGATTTCCAAACATGGTCTCATAGTATGCTGAGTATTCACAGTTCAGGAAAAGTGACTAATAAGAAATTCCACTCTTGTAGAGCAATGTGGTAAGTGATGATGGACTATTCTCCAAGATCAGAACTGACATAGAAGTACGTGCCACTCCCATTTTTGTTTTGACCAATGGCAGCTGTGACTTAGGCTAATGATGGGTCATTTGTCACCCTGACTCCATTTCATCCATTTATTTGACATCATCTTTAAATGTGCCTAATGCACATTTTTAAAGGCATATCTTTTACTGAGAATAGGGGTGATATCTACGGAAAATACTGTTATGCAAAGCTTTGTTCTTCAATATTCCACTTGTGACAACACAGTCGTGATTGTGATCATAATAGGTGTTATTATGAGCTGTCATGTAGTTGCCTGAGATCATCATCCGGAAGCTGTCCCTTAACAGCTTACAGCTCCCTACCTCTGAAAAAGAGAACTAGGAGAGATCCCATTACAAACAGTTTCCTAGATATGTTTCCTTTGAAAAGGTCAGGGCACAGTCACTGCAGGATAAGAATCAGCACAGTTCTCGGAAGCAATTCCAATCCTTTCCATCAGTACTCCCACTGAGGCATGTCATGTTCTGTCCATTTTTACAGGCCTTATCTAACTGTAGCCTGCCTTTTTGCCTTGATAACTGATTTCTGCACCATCAATTGCATTGGCTATTGGGACTATCTGAAGGACCACTGAAGTGGGTAAATGACCACTTTTACACCTTCCCTCTCTAGGATCGTTTATCATTAAAATACTTGGTTAGATCCTGACTCTAGTGATATGAGCATAGACTACTCAGTTAGTCTCTGTGTTAACCCATCTGAAGAATGGGAAGAACAACTTCTATAGACCTAAAGAGCTGTTGTGATCAGAACTAAAAATGACAGGGGTAGAAGGAGCATATGGTAAACAATCAAGAATGTAAGCTATTCTAATATTTTTTACTATAATTTCTTAGCACTTCTTAGCAGAGGTAGGGTTGAAATTATTATTATTATTATTATTATTATTATTATTATTATTATTATAGTTTTAGGGTCACACACAGCAGTGATCAAGTGTGATTCCTGGCTCTGAACTCAGAAATTACTCCTGACAGGCTCAGAGTAAGAGATCGAACTGGGGTAAGCCACGTGCAAGGCAAACACCCTACCTTCTACGCTATCACTGCAGCCCCAAATTTTAAGCTTTGTTTCTATTTGAATTAAGCAAGATTTTGGTGAGCACTAGACATATAAGTCAATAAACATTTGTTAGCTTCCCATGATATATAAGACTATGCCTAGGTGTCCTATGAAAGAAAGGATTTAGCATTCAATGCAGATCCTGAGAGAATGAGCCAGGGTAGGTATAAATGTAAAAAAATCAGTTCGTCTTTGAAATCCTCTAATTTTGCTGTACAGAGAGACATCAGCTTGTTATGCAGATATTAAGTTGAGTAGGTAGAAGTGTCTGTGGCATTAAGGAGAGATACTAGATATGAAGTAAACTTGGCTATAAAATCTGTCGCTCTGGGGTTCATTAGGCATCTCAAGCTTAGCTAACCTGTAGTTTTGGTGCTTTCACTCTCCTAGTTGGTCTACCCAAACCGTTTGCAGGATATTCCCTAGGCTCTGTTTTCAGAGTAGGTAAGAAAGAGGATGATGCTCTGAAAAGTGGTAGTCTGTGCTCTTTAGGGAGAAATGTAAGACAATGTCTTTCTGAATGTGTTTTTCTCAGGGTAACCGTCATGAAAGTGTCTGTTTCTGTTGACGGAGATATTTTTCTCAAATATCCTTTTGTTCTTTTCATGTTTATTGTTTCCTTTATGCCTCTCTGATAGCTTCTTTTTGAGGACTTGTAAGATATTTTGATACTGAGTAAGGAAGGCAGATGTGAGGCCTGCTATTATTCTGCCTTTTATTTTGATTTAAAGTTACATTTTCCCTATGGAAGAAAAACAATCAAATTGTTCTGAAAGACAGAAAAGAACGTAGGAAGATGAATCAGAAACCGTTCCATTGAAGAATAAAAGAAGGCTATTGGGCATCACAATCAATAGAAGTGACATTGAGATAGTTTATTAACCAGATGATACTTGCCTTGTTAGAAGACTGCATTTCTTGAAGGTGCAGCTACTAATGAGACAGCCTAAAACTGTGGTTTCTCTCGATATGTTGTCTAATGCAGTGTAATCACCATCTTTTATGTATTAATTACAGCTTAGCTTTGCAATTGGGATGAACGGAAGAGCTGACATCAAATCAGACCAGATTTGATTAGCATTCTTTGACAGATTCTTACCCATGATGGCATTTTTGAATCTCACATCCCCTAAGGACAAATGTGAATGAGAGTTTTTTTGCTGTTGATCATGAGTAGGATAGTACTTTAGGCTGGGTTGTTCCATGTAGCTCTTACCTGCCACAGGAGAGATAGCAGATGTGGGAGAAAGGTTTCACTCTCATCCCTGTTTCTTGTTAGCAACAGACACAGGGCAAGTCACTGAACTATTCTGAGACTCAGTAACTTAATTTAGAAAATGTGAGTAAAGGGGCCGGAGAGATAGCATAGAGGTAGGGCATTTGCCTTGCATGCAGAAGGATTGTGTTTCGAATCCCGGCATCCTATAGGGTCCCCCAAGCCTGCCAGGAGCGATTTCTGAGAGTAGAGCCAGGAGTAACTCCTGAGCACTTCCGGGTGTGACCCAAAACAAAAAAGAAAGAAAAAGAAAATGTGAGTAAAAAGCATCCTTCTGTTGAACCATCAGGATTATTAGGAAAACACAGAGGGATAATATATGAGAAAGTGTATTTCGTCAACTTCAAATTGCTCATCAGATATGGTGCCAATTCCTAGATGACCAGAGTCTCAGCTCACTGCTACACAGACAACTCTGTCTTGGCTCATTTTCTGCAGGATCCATATTAGAGTTTTTTGTGCATAGCAGGCGTTTAACCCAAGGGACTGACCAGATAGTCTGACTGCCAAGTATAGCATCACCCTGAAGGAGAGAGTTTACAATCCCCCATTTGGGAGACAGATAAAATGTGACAAGCCACTCACTCAAAAGGTCAAAATAAGTTCACTTTAAAGACAAAGAGGCATTTTATATGCCATGCCTCTGTCTCCATTTGAAAAGACAGTGGAAAAATCCTTCAAAGATGAATTTACTTAATCAAGTCACAGTCAGAGCCATGAAAAACCTATAATCATAATATAATACCTTCTGAATATTTATTACTTTTAACTGGACATATGCATCATTTCTTTTATTCCTCACATCATTCTTTATAAAGTAGCAAGAGAGATAATTTAAGATTTAGGAATGTGTTCTAGAATCATTTATCAGAGATTTTCCTGTGGCTGTTTGAACCGCATTGAGAAACCAGATTTTCCAGGGCCATGTTTGTTGCTGTCAGTTTGAAAGAGAGTGAATGCAATACCCATTTAGTTGTGTGTTTTGATTTTTTGTTTGTTTGTTTTGTTTTGTTTTTGGCCACACCCAGCAGTGCTCAGGGCTTACTCCTGGCTCTATGTACAGGCATCACTCCTGACAAGACTTTGGAAGTCCATATGAAATGCTAGGGATCAAACCTAGGGCAGGATGGTTGCCTTACAATAAAGGCAAGTATCTTGCCCATTTATTTACAAAAATTTACTTTGTCTTGTTTTCCCCTTGATACCGTTGGGACCTGAATTCTGAATAAGGCGGGATGCCATTTTGTAAAAGCCACATGGCAGGCTACTTCTTAGGTTCTGAGCATTTTCTAAGAACCACATGGTGTGAGCCACATGCTAGGACTTCACAAGACCCCGCATTAATCTACCTGCCCGTACCAGGTAGCCTATCAGGGAAGGACAAGGGAGCAGTAGCAAGGTACCCCTAGACAAGAGCCAATTATTTTAAGGATCGTCAGAAAGCTGAACCTCCCTATATCCCTTCTCTATATAATCCTCCTCATGACCTTAGGCAGGGCTCATCTCCTCAGGGGGTGGCCCCTGACTGGCCAGGCTGGGAAATCTGGTTGGCAGACAGATTAAAGTGTTAAACTTCATTCCAGTTGTGTGGTCTCGTCCTTCTACTCTGGAACCCTACAATACAAAAATACAATGTAGCACATCACATACTTGACCAGAGCCGAGGCAATACCTGTCCAAGGATGCTATCAAGAGTAAGCATGATGCTAAAGCCTGTTTACTGATCCAGTCAATTAAATGGAATTTCCTTTTCCTCTAATTCCTTTCTCTTCAACTTCTTTTCCTCAGCTCCTGTCCCTTGTAGCTTAATATCACTTCTTGTTTAGATAGTAAATCTGATCAAAGTCCATGTGTCTGCTAGCTTTCAATAGAAATTAGCATGCTCCTGAACGTAATTAATCTTTGATCAATTAGGATGATGTTAGTTATGAAAACTGAAATGTAAATAAAATTACTCAATTTAACTCTGTCTCTAAAAGAAATGAAGGAGAGTCTCTGGCCGACACAATGGGAGGAGTGGAAAATCTCAGATCCATGACAATGACATTTTTCTCATTCTCAACTAAAGAACAATTGTGTGGGGGGGGGTGAGATTGTTTTTAAGGACACAAGCTGGAGTTGAGTTACTTGACCCATTGGTTGAAGAGCCTTTGTTTAGCCTTGAAAATAACTACAGAGTAATTGATAAAGCTCATCACAAGCCTTTGGGCTAAAAGGTAGTTTTGTTTTGCAAATTAGATTCTTTGTCATGGAGAAATTCCACTGAAAGAGATAAGGCATTCTGCTGGGCTCTGAATACATGATGTTCCCAGACAGATAGCTCAGCTCTAATACATAAACCAGTGGGGTACATTGGAGTACTACTGACACTGCTGATGACATCAAGCTGCCACCAGTAAATGAGAATTGCTTTCAAGGGTTTCCAGCCTTCTGTGCAAGTTGCTAAAGTTGTATGCAAAGGCCGGGAATTAGGGAGCCGCTCTGCATGTTAGGTTGACTATTGCCTTCTTGGGGTGTTTGCGATTGTTGTGTTGTAGTTTGGTTTCCAAGAAAATCCATAAGTATGGAAACACACACACACAGTTTTAGCATGTAGCTGAGGCTATTGTTGTGTTGTAGATTAGTTCCTAGGAAAACCCAGAAGTAAATAAACACATAACACACAATATTTAACATGTATCTGAGGAATAGGACAACAGCATGGAAATCCCTCCACTGCCCCTGTTACAGTCCTGATCTTAAAGTTCAGTGTCAATATCTGAATTTTTAAACTACCTTATGAGGTTGTCCAAATGGATGTCAAAGCTGAAATAGACATCAAGCTGTATGTGTGTGTGTGTGTTTGTGTGTGTGCGTGTGCATGTGTGTGTGTGTGTGTGTGTGTGTGTGTGAGAGAGAGAGAGAGAGAGAGAGAGAGAGAGAAGAACAAGAGGTGGGGTGCAAAGAGAGTGAGAGAGATACATGGAAGATGTAGAGAGTAGCTTCCTAGTTTTTAATTCTTTTTAGTTATTTGCTTGATACTTGGACTTCACCTTAGACCCTTTCAGCAGGAAGTAGAGACTTTGGTATAATTCACTGCTTTCCCTTGGAGGCCAGATCCTGAGATTATCTAGTTTGATCCTGCAGGTACACTTCAGAAGAGAGGGTTAGGTTGTGAAGGGGAAGAACAAGTATCTCCTACTTGCTTTGCTTCTCTGACCATTATCTATTAGAGTTAAGTAGGTTTTTTGGAAGACTGGTAGCCCATAGAGTTGAAATTTATTCTTTTTTTTTTTTTGGTTTTTGGGTCACACCTGGCAGCGCTCAGGGGTTACTCCTGGCTCCATGCTCAGAAATTGCTCCTGGCAGGCACGGGGGACCATATGGGGCACCGGGATTCGAACCGATGACCTTTTGCATGAAAGGCAAACGCCTTACCTCCATGCTATCTCCCGGGCCCCGAAATTTATTCTTTATTATCACTAGTGAGTGGGACCCAATTGAACTTCATACACTGTTGAGGCGGTCGGAACCTAAGGAAATGAAGGTTTGGACTAACTGCTGTATCTGTTTCCAGAACTTGGTAACTAGCCCATATGAATTCTGCTGACCCTCTACAATTAAAGTGAGAAATTTCATAATTTCTTTCCCATCTGAAGCTAATGGTAATAGTTATTAATTTACTTTATCAACAAAGTTTGTTATCACTACCTTAGTCTGTTCAGACTCCAAGAACAAAATACCATAGCCTGGGTGACTGACTCATAAATGCCAAAATGTGTTGCTCAAGTTCTGTAGACGAGAAGTTCAAGTTCAAGATTCCAGTATGTTTGAGTGAGGACTCTCTAATATAAGCTTATAATTTAGGAAAGAAAAGCAATTTCCTTACCCTTCTGAGTTATAGCTAGGCTCCTGTAATTAGAGGAAAATTGGCAAGTGAAAAGAAAGTGAAGTTTATTAACATGTATACTTCTGTATATATGGAAACCGGGTAAAAATGAGGAACAAACTGGGGTGACTTAACATTTAGGTTTAAATACTATCTTAACAGGAAAAGGAGAAGAGGTATATATGACTTATAAGGTAAAATAAATGCTTATTAGAAAGGATGTGAATGGGCTTTTAGAAAGATAGATGAGAAATGTGATCATTTATGACAAAGTTTGTTAACTTATAGTCCCATTTTCTGTGCTAAGTGTCATTTTCTAGTTGATGAAATTCTCTGGAAGGGATTTATGGCAATTGAGTTCCTGTTTGGTTATCTGTCTTTAGGAAGATTAGTGTTCAAAAAAAACTTTGCTCTGCATTTACCATTTTACTAGTTTCTATAAGTTAAAATTATCAAACTGCTAAAAAACTATTCAATACCCTCTAACTTTTTGCAGTCTTTACATAATGAATTGGCTTCAGGTCTCCAAGGAAGCTCTTTTCTAAAGTAATCCCATCCACAGAGACTCTACACTCATTATCTAAGCACTTCCCAATGCCCACCCCCACTTCTTTTAACATTAGATAAAACATGTCATTAAGATTTCAGAAGATGAACGGTGATGATTGGGCGGGGGAGACAGACATAAATCTTTAGGCCATAGTAATTACCTCTTGTGTTACAGAAAAGATAAAGGTAATAAAAAAAAGTTCTTATTTTTCATCAATAAAAATACCTACCATTGTTATTTTCACCCACACACTTTTGCTTCTTAACATATTTTACCTACATGAGTGTGACTTGCCCTCAAATCTCCATGAGATAAGTATTCTTATCATCTCCATTTTACAAGTAAAATAGTTGAGAGGAAAATGAGTATAAACTTTCCTTGTCTAAGATTTTGCATGTATCTAGTGTTTTCTATTTCTATCTACTATTATCTAGTATCTGTGCTCAGTGTCACTGTTCCTAAAATACATTATGATGGATCAAACAACATTTTGTAAGATAAGCAGAGTTAGTAATGTTATCCCATTTTTGAAGAGCCAGAAACTGAGACATGGAGAGAAGAAAATTTTGCTCAAGATCATTAGTAGTTGTGTAAGAACTAGAACTCTGGACTAGTACAAACACTAGTTTCCAATAAAGTCCTCAAAATCATTTACTAACTCCTATTTTGACCTCTCTGAGCATGTGTAGAGGATTACACATGCTTAACTATAAATGAAGACAACTGAGTTTTTTTTGTTTTTCTTTGTTTTGGTTTTTGGGCCACACCCAGTGACGTTCAGGGGTTACTCCTGGCTATGCGCTCAGAAGTCACTTCTGGCTTGGGGGACCATATGGGAAACCGGGGGATTGAACCTTGGTCCGTCCTAGGCTAGCGCAGGCAAGGCAAGCACCTTACCTCCAGCACCACCACCCGGCCCCAAGATTTCTAAGAAGAAGTAATGAAAAGTCCTGGAGTTCCACCAGGAAAAGACAGGGTCTGCATTAGTTATAAACTCATGGCAGTCACTCCAGAGATCTCTTCATCTTTTAAAGATGTTAACACTGGGCTGGAGAGATAGCACAGTGGTAGAGCATTTATTTGCCTTGCATGGGACCAACCTTAGACATACCTTGGTTCAGTTCCTGGCATCCCATGGTCCCCTGAGCCTACCAGGAGTGATTTCTGAGTGCAGAGCCAGGAGTAACCCCTGAGTGCTGTCAGGTATGACCCCAAAAAACAAAAAAAATTAAAAAAAAAGATGCTAACATACAGATTTGCCATAGAGGAGTGGTTGAGAAAAACTATGAAAATCTGTATTTTGGAATCACAGATACCCATATCTGTTCCTGTAGTGATTCAGGGAATACATTGGTTTCTAGCAATTTTCTTTTCCATTCAATCAAACTGGTTTCCATGTGTAGTTAAACTATAAACAAAGAACAGATTCAAAAAATTAAAAATGCAACCTATTAACTGGTATGTTTTATTTTCCTAATGTTAAATGATCATTAAATGATCTGTAATGATTTCCTGTTACTCCTTTCTGGAAACTTTTGTGCCAGCCCAGCCAAGATCATCTGTATTATCCCCTGAATATATGGCAAACACTGTGAAAATTTACTTTTATTTATAATATCTTCTCCCTAAGTCATACACTCTTATCTTTTTCAAGTTACATCTTCCTTTAAAGGGTCACATCTCTGAAACTTGTATCCCTAAAATTTTATATTCACTCTTGGATTCCTACAGGTCTTATAACTAGCTTTCCCATATAATACTCAGTCTCTAAGTCTTGTGAATCTTCTGTTTTTTATGTTGTCTCCTCTTATATACTGGAAAACACAAAGTAAAAGAACAAGATTTATGTTGGATAATTCTATGAAAAATATATTATTCATAACTCTCAATTCTAAATGAAGCTGGGTTTAGGGAGCTGACTTGAGAAAGCATGTTTGTCTCCAGTAGGTCAATATTTAGAGTATTATAAGTATGCTGAGTTATAGAATAAGAATATCCTTTCATCTCTAGGCAGTTAAGAGTTATGCTAACTATTGGATTACCAGATGCCATTAATATCAGGAATGTTAGAGAACAACTTTTCTAATAATTTCATATTAGTCCCTATGGGAAGAAATTTTCTTTAATTTTTCTTTAGTTAAACATTTTTTTTTTTGTTTTATCAGTCATGCCATAGAGTTTTCTTTCCTTAGCCAACAGAAACTCAACTTCTTTATTGAAAGAAAAGTTACATTCATTATAAATTCATATGCTCATCCTAGTCTGAGCCACTGTGGGAAATCTAAGAAATTTCAGTTACTGTCTTTACTTATAAAATATGTGTGAGAAAATAGGACATGTTCACAGAAGCTGTCAACAGAAATATAAAGCAGTAAGTGATCAATGTCCAAAATGCATTAACCAGTCAAACAAATTATCAAAACAATTCTCCAGAAACAGCCTTCCTGTATATGTTAGCACTGGATAACTGTGAATAAAAGTGGATCTTGTTATGTTAAAGTCTAAGATAGGACACAAAGTTATTGTGCATCAAGCAACTTTGATTAAAACATCCAGCAACAGATATTTCAGAAACATGGTTGCTGTGATGAGCATTTTTAGGGATAGCCAAACTTAATTGATTCTTACTCTCATTCCTGCAGAATAATGCTACCCAACTCATGTGCTATCTGAGAAGACACCTCTGCCCTCTTTTATAGCTGCTTGTTTTCTTTATCTTGATACATGTGGAAAGTCACAGTAATGTTCATTGCAGAACCACTTTGGTCAATCATTTTATAGGCTAGTTGAATAGTTGGAGCACACAGTGCTACTAATAAATGTGTCCATACTCAGAATGTTCTTATTTTGTCTTCCTCCATTTAGCCAAAAGATCAAGATTCAAGCTTTATTCCAAACAGCTCATCTGGAGCACTAAGGTTGAGATAAAGTTTGAATGTAACCTAGCAATCCAATTCATCCAACCATAAACACTTAGGATATGACCCAGACATGCTAACTATGGGCTGACCTATAAGCTTTTTACATACTTGTAGCAACAGATAAATGATAAGTCTTTGAACAAATAAATGGTACCTTTTTGGTGCCATACTAATTGGACCACTGTAATTATCATTTGAATCATGACGTCTTTAAATAATTTGAAATAAGTAAATGCTGAAGAAATCTAACTTTCAGGAGTTAAAGTGCTTTTTCCATTTTATTTTCTTCAGAATATAAGATACCTTTGAATGTTATTCTCTCTCACTTGTCTCCAAGCACAGCTTCACCCAAACTTTATTGCCCTATTTCATTTGTTGATCTTTGACCCTTTTTATGGCTTGATCTTGCCTGGCATTTATGTATGAATGGTTTCTTACCTAAAATCCAAGCCCACTGCGAACAATCCCAAAATCATTCCCATATTCTCTCTACACTGTCAAAATCTAGCACATAACTTGTAAAATGCAAAAATTTATCTGGTGATGACTAATTGATAAATGAAGCACTTTTCTAATTACTTGGCACCTGAAACCAGAAAAAAAAGATAACTCAGGGGGCCCGGGAGATAGCATGGAGGTAAGGTGTTTGCCTTTCATGCAAAAAGGTCATCGGTTCTAATCCCGGTGCCCCATATGGTCCCCCGTGCCTGCCAGGAGCAATTTCTGAGCATGGAGTCAGGAGTAACCCCTGAGCACTGCCGGGTGTGACCCAAAAACCACAAAAACAAAACAAAACAAAACAAAAAGATAACTCAGAAAGCATATTATGTAGAATATAACTTTTTAAATTTAATTTATTTTTTACCACAGTTCATTTCTCAGGCCATACCCCTTTTCTTGGTGCTCCTTTTGGTGCTTGGAGAACCATTTGTAGTACCAGGGATCAAACCTGCGTCAGGCGTGTGCAAGGCAAGGCCTTACCTTCAGTGCTATCTCTCTGACCTAGGTTTTACTTTTATTTTAACTTAATCATCTAGCATAGTTTTCCAACCTGTGGGCCACTTACTCTTGAGAAAATTGAGGAATAGGCTAGGCTATTTTAGTTGTACATATAGATATTTTCTCCAGAATTACATTATAATAGCATAAACATTATCATTTGCCACTTCAAAATTTTGTCCCTTCCTTAGCTAAACTTAATGTTTTGAAACTTTTGTTAAAATGCAAAACTTTGATGATGATAAAGTAATAATGTTGTAAAGAGGTGATCATTCTCTGAGCAGTGAATGGAAGATTTGGAGTTTGTTTTGGGGGCAAGAGTACCAAACAAGTACCAATTGTGACTTCTGAAGTAAGAGTATGTTCACTACACACTGTTAGTTCTGCATCCCCTGAGCCACAGATGATACTCAAGATTATCTGTCTGGGTTTAACTCCAGAGGAGGACTCAGGTTCATGAATGTTGTATTAATTAAATTAATGAGTCTTAGATGGTTATGGATGATGGTGGATGGATGGTAAGGCCTTTCTCGACCAGGCCAGGCACCTGCAGTTTCTTTGGCCTGGCACAGTGGTCCTCAAACTATGGCCCACGGGCCACATACTGTATTTGTTCCCATTTTGTTTCTTCACTTCAAAATAAGATATATGCAGTGTGCATAGGAATTTGTTTGTAGTTTTTGTTTTTACTATAGTCTGGCCTCCAACGATCTGAGGGACAGTGAACTGGCCACTGTTTAAAAAGTTTGAGGACCCCTGGCGGGTCTGAGAGTTCAGGATAATGGAGAGGAAATGGTCCACAAGCAGTAGAAGTCAGGAGACATGAAGCTTTTTTCTAAGGCTCTAACCACCATGTGTGGCTTCTAAGCTAACCTTTTAAG
>PVKC010041475.1:0-12164 GCA_004027635.1 Crocidura indochinensis | reverse complement strand
TCCATAGATATATTCTGCTGCCTGCTTAATGCAACCCTGAATTATATACTTACTTTGTTTCTTTATGTGTGCTTTATGGTAGTGCTGAACAAATTTGGTGTAAGAACACTTTATCATCAAAATATTTTTATAGCTTAAGAAATAATCAGAAAGTTAGCTATTTTTATTTCTGCTGAAACTTTATTTAAAATGTCACTGTAAGTAATGTGGAAGGGCTTCCTTTTTTTTTTAATCTGCTTCCCATGTGCTCTAAACCCCTGAAGTAAAAATATTATTTCTCTGGTCATACAGACAGAAGCAGATTTCTCTTGCTGTTGGTTTTCCCCCTCACTCTAGAATTAATATTGGCTTAGCTGGTGCAGTGCTGAGGTTTCATAGCCCTAGGCAGCTGCTACATTTCATGAAAACTTTTTCTGATGAGGATTGAAGTTTTAAAAGGCCAATCTTTGAGATTAGAGAAGATTATACAATGTTTCAATGATCTACTCGAAGATTCAGTCATAAATATAGGAAATTGAAAATTACACCCAAAATAAGAAGCAGAGTCTCTGTCATTCATTATGTATTTTCCCGATTGCCAAATAGAATGATTGCTTTGGATATTGTGCTCATTCACTTACAACAGAATGTGGAAGGTTTGGTAAATGTTGTCTCGTATGATATACAGATAATGTGTACTCAGTTTTTCTGTTAAAGATCCTTTTCCACCATGAAACTTGGCTCCATAAAAACTATACCCAGAGTCCTTTAAAATGCATGCACCTTCTGTTCAACTGACCACTGGCACTTGAATCAAATTGTTGGTCCTACAAGTTTATATATATATATATATATATATATATATATATATATATATATACATATAACTATCTATGTATTTATGTGTCTATCCTATGCATCTATCTACCCATCTATCTATTGCTGTTTCTGTTAGCAGATGGAACTGAGAACCAGCATTCACATTTGTAAAACAGAAGCAGTGTACCAAAATACTCTAGAAGAAATAGAAAGGTTGTTTGGTGTTAAAGAATTATGTTGAGCATTGGGGAATAAATGCAGTTGTGATTTACCACTTATAAAACTGATTTTGAGAGCACTTACCCGAACTGAAGCAGCATGCCTGGTGCTGAGACGTGCAGTTAATTAGAGAAGTTGCACAGGGCGATTTGCTTTTGAAAAAGACCTTCCACACAGAGGGGAGGAGGATTTGGCTGCTGAAGGCTATGTGTTTCCCTTCTTCTGATGAAACTTGAACAGCTTGTCAAAGCCTGTGAGTAATTGGAGGCATTTTTGACAGAGTAAATTTGAATATGTAACTAATTTACATGATTTTTTTCTAGAAACTAGTATTATCTCTATTCTCTATAGAGGTGTATCTTTCCTAATAAAAGGGGACATATGCAAAGATTTTACTGGATAAAAGACATACCTCCACCACCACCACACACACTTGTCACAAAAATGTATTCAGAGTCTTATATTCTATTAGGTAAAGTCAGTTCACAAAAAAAAAAAAAATGCCATTAACAGTGAAACACCAATGAATTCTGCAATATCTTAAATCTAATCCCCAAGTCCCAAACCAACCTTTTAATGTGATTTTGAGTTGAGCCTTATAAATTGAGGAAATGAGAAATACCTGGTTTGTTCAATTTACCCACTGATGTCTGGTTACAGTTAGACTTTTTTATGCAGCACATTAAGAGATCTACAGAAAATTTGACTTTGATTTATTTATTTTTAATAAAAAGGGTTTCTTAAAAGGCTTGAAACATGTATCTGTTAACATGAATTTTAAAAGAACGATTATGAATGCATAACAAAATAGCCAAACAAAACATTGCTTTGAATTGCTGCACAAATAACTCTGATTATAACTATTATGACCTAGAAAAGAATCATAAAGACATTTTTCTTGTTGGCAAGATATGAGTTGCTGCAGAATTATACCAGTTCTTTGGTCCCACTTTCCAAATAAATAAATATATAATGCAATGTAAACTTAGAATCTTTTATTTATTCATGAGGGTGAATTTAATACTATTATGATTTCTAGATTTTATGAGTCATATGTTATGCATTGTTTTTCACCAACTTTGTTGGGTACCAACCACACTTCACAAATCATAGTTTCATTCTTTACTGTTTCAGCTGGAATATACATAGTAATCTCTCCCACTGAAAACACATTCATTTCTAAAAATGATAAAGTAATAGAAAGTGAGGCATTGTGTTAATGTCAAGTGATTAGAAGAAGCACCCAAAGTCAGGGGTGGGTGGAGGGGAGGGGGATGGGGGGAAAGGACAATTTTAAAACATGATTGTGTTTTAAGCCCATGCATATGGCCACAATTACAGTCACAACATAATTTGGCAACGGTAGCAGAATTAGATTTAAACAAATTGATGTTACACTGCAGTAATTCAGAATGAGCTTGTTGCATTTATAAACCATAACAAGAAGCAGAGTGAATTAATAACCCTTCTTGTCACTGAAAATAAAAAAGGGAATAATTGCTGAGATGGAGTTAACTTAACAGATGACTATAGTCAGCATCCTTTCAGCCCAGATCTGGGAAAGTGAAGGTCACCCCCATCTCAGATGACAAAGAGGGAACATTTTGTTGGTAAACAAATTAATCTTTGGAAAGGTCACCATTTGTTTTAAGTTTTTATCCAGTTCTTGTCATCTGGAATCAGAGATTGACTGTCATTTCACCAGGCAGGGGTGCCGTTGAAACCGACAGAACTGCGTCTGTACATATCAGCATTCCTTCACAAAATTCGGTGCCTGATTGTGATGCTATGGGCTGCTGGTTTACAGCTGTCTCCGGACAAGAACGGAGGCCCACCCCTGAATTCCAATAAGATGGGCCTGCATATTCCGCCTGCTGTAAGCTGGCCCTCTGCCCACAAGTAAAATGTATCGTGGTTCAAGCCAGCAATTATCTCTCTTACTTCCTTCTGTGCTGCTTCTGTTCCCTTTTTCCAAAAACAGATGTGGGTATTCACTCAAGTTCTGTTGCCATTCTTTCTCACACCTGCCGGGGCTGGATTTTGACAGAGGTAAAGTTGCAAGGAGCCAGCAGACAATTGGCTGTAATTTCTCTGAGAGCCATTTCAGAAAAGAGAAAATGTTGATTTTTCTGGATTTGTGGAGTCAGCATCTTGCCCCCCTCCCCACCTCCTCCCAGGAGCATTTGGTAAATTAAATTAGTTGCACAAAAGGAAATAGCTCTAAAGACATTCTGAAATGCCATATCCCATGCACAACACACAGCCATTACCCAAGGACTGCAGCAGCATACACTGCACCCCCACAACCCCGCTTCTGTTATTTTAAGGAAGCTTTTCAAAAACTTCAGGTTTCTTGGAAAGTTTTTAGAGGAGAGTGACTTCATGCTGTTCCTGATTTGTAGCCTCTAAAACACGTCTCCTACTGCTAGGCTACACTCATTGTAGGTTGTTGTAATTTCGAACTTGAGTACAGGGAAAGCTGAAGACAAGGGCATGGCAATTGCCATGGGCCTATGTCTGCTCTCAAAGGGGCAGGA
Source organism: Crocidura indochinensis (assembly GCA_004027635.1). Taxonomy (NCBI): domain Eukaryota; kingdom Metazoa; phylum Chordata; class Mammalia; order Eulipotyphla; family Soricidae; genus Crocidura; species Crocidura indochinensis. The sequence continues at coordinate 8,610 of PVKC010041475.1, read as the reverse complement.
AGAGGCAATTTGAAATTATTCCCACCCCCTCCCCCCAATTCTGGGGCCAGAGAGAAGTACTGCAGATAAAGTGTTTGCCTTGCTTGAGTGCAACCAATTCTGATTGAATCTCTAGAATCCCATATGGTTCCCCAACCCCTGCCAGGAGTGATCCCTGAACACAGAGCTAGGAGTTAGCCCTGAGCACCACAAAGTGTGACCCAAAACCAACCAAACCAAAAATATCGCCTGTAGAGGAGTCTCTAGAATTTTGTTGCATGTTTCTGTGCTAGGACCCTACATGCATTGTCTGTACTCAGCTCTAAGCACTCTAAGCATAGAGATTTTAGAAATTTGGCTTAGACTACCTGGAAGTCCCCCAGGACATCCTCTATTTCCTCCTAAGTAAAATGTTCAGAATAAGACTAGCTCAATGGATTGTATTTGGGTACAGATTTCAATGAGATTGCTCAAAGCAATAGTTGAAGGCCCTGGTAAAAAATTGAACATTTGCTCTGAAAACATCAACTATGAATATCAGCATTGCTTTAAAAAATTATTATCATTTTGAACTGACACTGTTGTGGAGGGATAGGAGAGAGAACCAGAATATCCCTTCCAGAGTATGCCTTCTAGAATCTATTTAATATTTCATCTGATTTTTTTCTTTCTTCCACAACTATAGGAATAAGGGTCTTTCTTCTACTCAATTTGTCAACTTTTAGATCCTCTGTGTTTTTTGTATTTTGTGTACAATAGTCAGTAGAAGATTCAGGTATTTCGTGGCAAGCCTCTGTACTGATGGCAAGTCTAGAACGAAACATTTTCTTTGGTATCCTCTCGGGGATGTCTGATAGTATCTGTCCTGTGAAAATCCCCTTGTTCCTGGGTTCTGTTATAGCCTTGCCATGCACGGGTTATCTGCTAGCTCTCACTTTATCTATAAAACAGGAAGGCCATCTGGGTGGCAATGAAGCCTGGTGGGAACGGTTTGGACCTGAGTGAATGAGAGTTTGGATGTTGTGCGTTATTTTTTCCTGTTGCAGAATCCCAAGGAAACAAATGAATAATTCGGATTATTGTTTTCTCTTCTGGAAAACAAATCAGTGTTAAAGATATTCTCCATTCTTCACATTTATGCTTCCACAAAAGCATTTGCCCAGGCTACCGTCATAGTCTAACCTAAATGGGTGAAAGTGCTTACTGGTTTGCTTTGCAAACTGTAGCAGAGAACTTTAGTGAATTTCAAAGAGTTTACAAGCACTGAATTTCTGGTACATTTTTAACGGAGGCATACTGAAACTTTGTTAAGATTAAACGAGGGGCAGTACATAAGCGATTTATTTAAATATCAAAATCTAGCACATACCAGCATAAGTTCATGGGTCTATTCTATTCATGTGCTTTATATGTGCATGTATGTTCATATACACATTTATATCTATCATAGGCTATTCTAATTAGATAGCATGCATCTTTGTACTATGAAGTAATATTTTGAAATGCATTTCTTCTCAGACACACATCTATGATAATCATGCAGAATAGGGATGTGAACATTAAAGGGTCTGATACGCATTAAAGTCATAAAGCAGTGTGGTCACTTGTAAAGTATCACATTATAGCTACTTGGTATTAACTTTGAGATATCTGAATGTGTGAGTATGTGTTTGAGCACTACCACTAAAAGTCAGGGATTTCTCTGTCGCTCAGATCTGACTGAGTATAATAGCCAGCTGCAGAATTATGCACAATATGTTGTGGCTCTATAACACTGTTGCTTTGAAAACTGTTTCTCTTCTTAGTTTCAGTTTGGATTGGTTCTTAACTGCTTAACATGTGCTACATAATCTTCACTGGACACTGTAGGGTCGCAGGTATTACCACATTTACAGATGCAGTTATTTGCAATGCAAGCACCTTACCTGCTGTGCAATCTCTCTGCCCTTCAATGATGCTGTTTATAACCCTTTTACACATGAAATTGAGACTGAATTGAATCTCTTGTGGAGGTAGTACGGAGTTAATAAGACACATTTCCAGGGATCCTAAGAGTTAACATAGTGGGTAAGATACTTGCTTTGCACACAGCCAACCCAGGTTCGATTCCTAGTACACCATAACTCCAAACTCCACTAAGAGTGACCCCTGAGCTCAGAGTCGGGGAAAAGTCCTGAATACTGCTGGGTATGACCCCTGTATCCCAAAAAAGACACATTTCTCCACTGGGCCTGATTTATTCCATCCTGGTACCACGTGGTCCCCTGGCATCACTAGATAAGAACCCCAAACAACATCTCAGGTCCTAACACTGGATTAATGGTCCCTAGACCCTGTGAGCACCACCAGAGAGGCCCCCCCAACACCAAAATAAAAATAAGATCAAATCTAACTTCTTGCCTTAAGTTAAGTAAGGGAGTCAAGATTCAAATTTTTAGGGGAGGAGAGACTCTGAAACTTCCCTAAGTGCTCAGAAACTATTCCTGGCTCTGCGCTCAGAATGTACTGTGGTGATGCTTAAAGGGCTGTATATAGTGCCAGGGATCCACCAGGGTTAGTCACATGCAAGGAAGGCAAGTACCTTACCCTCTATACTATCTATCTAATCCAAGGTTCAAACTATTTACAAATCTATGTGCCAAATCTGCACAAACCAAGTATTTGCCAACATACCTAATTACTAAGGAATGTGAGTGATTTTATTTAGAAACGAATTAGATTCTACTATTCTTTAAAGCTATTGCATCATTTTAAAAGAAAGAAATTCTGAGATTATATGTTTCATCACAAAATATCAGTCAGTTATTTGAAATCACTTATCTATTTGCATCAGAATTTCATTCATCTTGTGCAAATAAAATAAAATACAGGAGTAAATCATGTGCTGTGATGAATGTGAGATTATAGTTATTATATATTACTAGATTTCATAATTTACTTTAATAAAAAATCTTATTGTCTTCAGAACTGATTTATATATGTGAATAAGTATATAAACTAAAATATCTACATTATTTATATGTCATTTAAAATAAAACCATGCAAAAGTCCTACAAAACTTGCATTTATTTACATACCAGCATTTTATTTAAGGTTGTTGAAAAATATATCCTACTGCTGAAAATAAATTTGAGAATCTTTGGCATAGAGTGTTACCTCTCCCATGGGTTTTTGCTTTTTAACAAGAGTAAATTCTCTATTTAATTAAACCAAAGGAGTTAGACTCTATTAAGGGATTTCAAGCATGAATGGACAGGAAGGAGAGATTTGTGGAGCACAGGAAAGGAGGCTTTGCCCTGTCCAGAATCTTTCCAGGTCAAAAGCCACCTGCTAACAAGCTCTCTTGCTCCCTTGGGTGCTTTTAAATTTGTTAACTTGGGTTTGGCTTTGAGTTTTAGCATTAGTTTGTATCAAAGGTTGCATCTCTAACTCTATAACTCCTTGAAGAGTTCAAGATTATGTAGATGAAGATTATGTAGTGTGAATCAGCTCTGTGGTAGATTTAAGGCACAATGGATACAAGGATAGAACATATCTGGGTGGAATTAGTCTTCAACATCTATCATTTCATGTATTTATAAAAATTTGTCCTGAGGATGGGCCCAGGAGATTTACCCAATTCCCAAAGGGGGCCATAACCCACCAAATATCAGAACTCTTTGTGATACAATTTTCTTTTAAACAAATAACTATTCCACATAGGACAAAGAATGTATTAGAACACAGACACGTCCTGAAAAGGCCGTAATCTTTTTGTTTACTTTATAATTTAAGTAACTTGGGGGTGAAAGTGTTAACATTTATGGTTTTACTACACATAGGAAGTTACTGACACCATCACCGATGTGCTAAAAAATCTCCACCACCATCCTTCTGAATCACTTTTTTTTTTAAACACAGGATTCAAACACATTTGCTGATTCTCTGGGCTTACCCCCAGATCTGTGCTAAGGGATCACTCATGGTGTTGCTTCAGGGAACATATTGTAGTGTCTGAGTTTGAACCAGGATTGGTTGCATGCAAGGCAAATATCCTATTCACTGCACTGGCTCTCTAGTTCTTATATCACTTCTAGTCCATCTCTTCCTTCTGCCCCACACTTTCCCCTTACTGCTTGATAATTGTAATGTAATCTAAGTCTAAGATTTCTCATCCTTTACTGTCTGTTTCCTGTTTGTGATTCTTTATGGGTTAAAGATGCACTTCAAATGGATGATGTAGGAAACAACACAAAGTGGACACATCTAGACTGCACTCCATATTTTTTGCAATGATTGTAATTCCACTTGTTTATTATTTATTTTGTTATTTTGGTCTTTGGAATCAAATCAAGGAAGATACCTCTGATCAGTAGCCAGAAGACTTCAGCTTCTTCTTCTTCTTCTTCTTCTTCTTCTTCTTCTTCTTCTTCTTCTTCTTCTTCTTCTTCTTCTTCTTCTTCTTCTTCCTTTTTTCTTCTTCTTCTTTTTTTTGTTTGTTTTTGGGTCACACCCGGCAGTGCTTTATTTCATTTTCCTCAATGTATTTTATGGATTCTGGACTAATTTTGAGGTATTTTCCATTTTGAGTTAATTTTTGTGTATGGCTTGAAATATGGTTCTTGCTTCATTTAAAAATGTTTTCACACGTGGCTATCCTGTTCTCCCATCACTGTTAAAGACATAAAAACTATTGGTTATTTTTTTAGATACTTTCCCTGTTATACTTCTTTTATCCAGATCTTTTGTCATAGATTAACTGTCTATAAGTCTTAGAGTTTAATTGGGACTTCCAAATCTGCCTTTTCCTTGGTGAATCTATCTTTATCTAAATTTTTTTCTCTTTTTATTCTTTTTTTCTTTTTTGGCTTTGGGGCCATACCTGGAACTGTCAGTGGTTGCTCCTGGCAGTGATCAGCGGGTCACCGGTCATATGTAGTGCTAAGGATTGAACCAGGGCTGTCTATAAAAGACAAATTGCACTATCTCTCTGATTCCCTACCTTTATTCCATCAGCATAGTTTGATTACTGTGGCTTTAAAGTATAAACTCAAGAACAACAACCTATCTCATCTTTTTTTTCCTAAGTATTTCTTTGGTTATTTGGAGAGCTTAATAGTTCTGTACAAATTTTTGTAGCACTTGTTCTAAGTCCTTGAAGAATGTTTAATAATAGACAAGTGGTTACATAAATGGTGGTGTATATACACACACATACAAAAGAATACTACACAGCTTAATAAATTGGGAAATCATGCAATTCTAAGCAATATGGATGAAATTGGAGAGCACCATGTTAAACGAGCTAAGTCAGAGGGAGAACAAATCTACAAATGAGATGGCTCACTTGTAGAATACCTAAAGAGAAAATAAATGAATGGATAGTATCAAATAATAAGTCATTGACTTTGGATTATATGTGTGTGTGCAAGCACATCTAGAGAGGGAGAAAGAAAAAGAGAGAGAGAGAGAGAGAGAAAGAAATAAAAATTTTAACTCCCAGAGTGAGAATAGAAAATGTCATGATTTCATTAAACTGCTGTTGCTTTTCTATTGCAAGGAGGAAAATGGAATAGGTACAAAAAGTGTTTCCAATATTATAGAAAGTGCTTGAATAAAATGAAGTAAAGGAAAAATACAACAAATTGCACAATAACATTAGCCACAAGAGAAATGGGCCCAACAGGATTAGTTTTCTCATGACCCAGGTTAATTATCTACTGAAAGGTCCTTGAAATAAAAAAATACTATTGCTTTGTTCTGTAATATTCTAACCCATTGTGCCTTAAACTGTATTTGAATTCAAGTATACATTCCTAGCCTCTTAAAACCTCTATGGTCGAATAGAAGTAAGTACCCATAGACTACTGTGATTCACCCTCCACTTTTCTTTAAAAGCATGACCTCTGAATCATAACGGGTATTGTATACCAGAAGAGACTCATCACTTTCCTCGGGCTATAGAGTTGGGCTATTATGTTCCCTGAATACCTGGTTTCTGTGATGTTTTGAATTCTCTTTCTTCATGTGCTATGTGCTCTGAAAAAAGCACTGTAAGTACTTTGATGGAAAGAATCATTAGATCAAGAGCTAAGTGGCAGAGGACTTAGAGACAAGCCCTGTGCTTGCTATAGTAAACTGTATCATAGGTGCATGATTTCTTCTCTAAAGACTGATATTGCTAATCTGGATATTGAATTGAAAAATTAGCTTGTACAGAGTCATCTTTGCAACATGGTCCTAAGCATGTGATTCCAAGACTGATGTTCCTTTGACATCTTTGTTAAGCACTAAGCATGGTTGTTCTTGTTTGTGGACTTTAGGTGACATCTACGGTACTACCCCATCTCATGTGGTGTGTCATCATCTCCTATGATGTGTCTATATTGAGAAATTTGGAGTTGTGTGGCTCCTTATGTAAGAACTCCAGAATCTCTATAGCTAGGCCGTGGGATGTAGGCGTGGCTTCTGAGACTTTCAGAAGTACACGGTATTGAGATAGGGAAGACTTCCTGCCCCCTTCCAAGAAGAGCCCAGAGTTTTCAGTCTCAGAGGCCCAAGAGATAGTACAACATGTAGGGTACTTGCTTTGCATGCTACCGACCTGGTTTTGGTTTCCGGCATCCCATATAATTCCTCAAGCCCTTCAGGATTAATTCTGTAGTGCAGAGTCCTCAGTAAGACCTGGGTGTAGTCTCAAAACAAAACAAAACCCTCATAAAATAACCCCTTCCCCAAAATTGCCTGATACTATAGGCACTACGGTTTTACCTCACCAGTTCCCTTCTGCTCATGCAGGCAACGTTTCAAGAGACATCTTAATACATTTGTAAATTTACCAGTTGATACTAAGTTGTGGTGGGTTAGGAGAGAGAAAAGTGGTGTTTGGCTTTTTCCTCCTGATAGTCCCACCTTTTGCAAGAAGTCAAGACCCTTCTTTGAAAATACCCAGCAAGTATCTTATTCATAACAGGAGTCACAAAAGAAAGGTGTGACCATTTCCAGTTGAATGAAAGGGCTGGGTAAAGGGGCTCAAAATACAGGACTACAGTGCTGCCAGAGAGCTTTCTCTCTAAGGGTCAGTCTTCCCCAAGAAGCTGGAAAATCAGATTAATGTTTTCTAGTGAAACCTCCTCATTTTAAAATGTTTCCTCAGATCATTAAAAAAACAGTGAAGTTCAAGTCAAATAGTCAACAAGTTAGCAACTTGCAGGTTAGTGTCCCCTGAAGAACAAATTATTTGGTGCAGCCCAAAGGATTATAACAATAAAACCCTGGACTTGACAGAAGTAGAGTTAGCCAGAGTTGCTTTATCTCTTGGGTGTAGTTGAACTCACAAGAGTTGGAATTTTAAACTGGAATGCTACCTTTTGTGTTCTATAAAGAACTATATTGGGTTAACAAGCCTGAATGTCCAGGTCAGGCTGATTAGATGAGCATAGTGCATCCTTATTGGAAAACTACACAGAAAACCTAGACAGAAGACAACTCATGGAATAGTACTCTAAGGGTCATTAGTGGCCAATCTTTGTGTTGGGAGCCTCACTTTTTGAGAGTCTGGTCCAATCAATTATGAAGCCCCCGCATACCAGGCAGATAGGACCATATTCCTTGAGTAGTTAGCACTGGACACTGAGAAACCCTGACTCTCAGAATTGTTTTCTGTCATTGTTATTGTTTTTGGCAGAGGGTGCGGGAGAATCCTAATCGTCCTGGAAACCAGGAGGCTCCTCCCAGTGATACTTGCCCAACCAGGCTGGTAGTTCAATGTGAGTGTATGTGCTGAGGTGCTGGGGATCACTGGGGCCACCCTGGCAATACTCAAACCTCCAAGGCTCCACAAGCAACATACCTGGTGCCAGGGACTGAAGTTATGTACCTTAAACCTGGGCACTAGCTCTCTGACCCTTCTGATTTAATATACTATAACCACCATAATTGTGTTTTTCTGCTTTTTGTGTGTTCTATCTGCTCTTATTGGTGCAGGATAGTGCTTGCCCACCCAGCACAATAATTATATCCCCATCTTACACATTAGGAACCTATAATTTGGAGAATCTAACTTACTGTCTCTCCAAGTCTTTCGGTCATACTTCATACTCAGTCTGTCTGATATTATTGACCCCTGCCTGTCTGCCCTTTCATTCATTTTTCTTCAACGAAAGATCATTTGCCCTCTGCTGATATCTTGTTTCTGTACTAACACTAATGTGACAGGATATCTTTTTAGGACCAGGGTCTTTTTACACCAGCTTCTAGATGTCGTGTACAGAAATGACCATATAGTTTTTCCAGAATTGAAAGTTCTCCTCACTATATTTTTATCTAAGTAATGCTGCTATCCAGAGAGGGAGAAAAAACCTGGCTAGAAGAAAGGATGCATTGGGAGGAAAGTGACGAAAAGTGGTGAAAGGGAATCAATCTATAATGTAACAGATAGGGTATTTCCCTGAGAGAGACCCCAAAGCAGTGGAGGTACTTTCCTATCTTCCCTTGTTCCCTCAGAATTACTTCCCCACTGGTACTAATTAGAGCAAACTAGCTTTTCTCCTCTACTGAAGCTGACTGGTTAGAAACAAAAACGTATCATCTTATGGTCATGTTCAAATAGACTCAGACCTCATGGGAACTGGCCAAGTGGAACCATTACAT
>PVKC010041474.1:0-12139 GCA_004027635.1 Crocidura indochinensis | reverse complement strand
CAGAGGGGACCACTTGACCTGGCTGCCCTGAGGGTGAGGGAGGAAGACATGTGAGGTACGAAGGGAAGAGAGGCAGAGGGAGGACGGTTTGGTGAAGGGAATTCCCCTGATTTTATGTTAACATGTACCTAAAATATTATTGCCAACAATATGTAAGCCACTATGTTTAAAATAAAAATTGTTATTATAAAAAAAATAAATCTATCAGAGATTTACTCCTCAGATATTCAAATAAATTTTCTAATTAGAAAATATATATGCACACCTTAATTTGTTAAAACACTATATATAATTGCCAAAACACGCAATCAATTCATGAGTTTGAGAAAAGGACAGAAGGTAAAGAAGATATGGTAATATATACACAATCTTGAAATAGTTATTGAAAAAGATGAATTCACAACTCCCCTTAACAGCAGGCATGAGATTTGAGAGGTAAGCTATGCATAGTAAGTCAGAAGGAGAAAGATACCATATTTCTTTCATTCACAAATAGGGTATAAAGACAGAAAACATGAAAGTCTAAGGACAACACTGACCTCATATGAGAGGCTAAAAATCAAGCGGTAGGACAGTGGGTAGAGGTTTGTCTTACATTCAACCAACCCGACTTTGATGACCTATATCCAATATGGTTCCCAGAACTCACCAGTAGTTATTATAGTGAGCAAAGACTGGATTAAACAATGAGAGCTGCATAGCTTGGCCTTCAAAAAAAATGGTCAATAAGAGTTGAAAGAGGTCTAGTGAAGAGAAATTGGCATTTGAGATAGGGCTATGGTATGATCTCATACATTTTGAAGTCTTGTGAAACTAAATCCTTAAAACATCTATATTCAGTCACATGAGATATTGATCTATGCTTAATAAAAGAAAGACAATAAAATGATCATTTGAATTCCTGTTTTTTTTATTTCGTGATTCATTCTCTTTAGCAAAACTATGAACTCTTCTGCATTTATGAATTCTATGAATATTTTTTCTCCAAGTAAGATTTAGCTTTCATAAGTACAATGCAAGCTGCTTCTCTAAGTTACCTTCTCCTAGCACTAACAATGATGAGAAAGCTCTTTAGCAGTTTTGGTACAGCATTTTTTTTTTAAATATGAAAGCACAAGTTCCAAGCAAATATCAAATTCGAACATTTCAGTGTTTTATGTGCATGCTAAAAAGGAAATCAGCAGATTGTAGATTGGTAAAACATATTCAAATGAGAATTAATGTTGCATAGAGTACATATAGTACACAGCAAAAGGCATTTTGAAATAAGCCAAATTACAAGAATAATTAAATTTTTATAGGACAATAAAATCAGGTCGTTCTAGATTATATTTTCTGTGCAACATAATGCTATTCTATTTATGTATATGTATTCATATGTAACTGAAAATTTTACAAATAAAAGCATAATTCTATAATCTAGTGCTGTATAATAAAAATCAAATGACCAAACTTTGTCTAGATAAATACATTTGAAGATGGGCTTTAAAGAAATCAATCAACCTTCTATTTTCATGTATTTTATAATTTTAATTAAAATTTCTGCTCTACTGTAGATCAATCAGGATACAGAAATTTCTCTTTTTAAACTGGAAGTGTGACTCCCACATGACTCTTACTGATAAAATTATTTAATGTTGCAAAAGTGAAATGACCCAGAATCTTCAGTTGTGTTTTCTGTAATTAATGACATGAATCACTGCAGCATACTTATATAGTTATATCTACAGATGGACAAATCTTAAACATTTCATGCTCCTCAAGATTTGCAAATCTGCTCCTATGAAACCAATTTACTTTAGCTATGACCCTTTCAACAAATTATTTCCAATTCTCTTAAATATTCTTTTACAATTAAAAGAACTTGAAGAATTCAATATAATAAATAATTATTCTTATTTATGTAAACAAATACCCACCTCAGGTAACTTGGAGCATATGTGTATATAGGGAGTAGATAGATATATAGAGAGCCTGTCAATTTCTTCTGCATTACATACAACACGTGGTATACTTAAGTGGAGAGATATACACATAGTTTCTAATTTATCTGAAAGCCTTTTGTTAGGGGTGACACATCTAGTGACGCTCAGGGGCCACTCCTGGCTATATGCTCAGAAATAGTTCCTGGCTTGGGGGACCATATGGGATGTCAGACTATCGAACCTCCTTCCATCCTAGGCTAGCGCTGGCAAGGCAGAAGACTTACCGCTCCATGTCACTGCTCTGGCCCTAAAAACCCTTTCTTGGCTTCTCATAGTAACACAAAATCTGGTTCTAAGGTTAATATGAACAATTATATTGTCACCTATTAAAACTTTTATAGTACTTAGGAATTCATCTTAAGATGGACGGAGGGGTAGCACAGTGGGTAGGACACTTGCCTTACATGTGGCCTACCCAAATCCTCTCCCAAGAATCCCATATGAACCCTCCTGTCCCCACTAGAAGTGTACTCAGAGTGCAGAGCCAGGATTAAGAACTGAACACTACCTGGTTTCACTCCCACACCAAATAAAACAAAACAAAAACAAAAATTATATTGTCTTGAGTTTCTTTTTCTGTCCTTACTTTCTTTTTTTTGGGGGGGGGGGTGATTATAGAGAAGTATTCACAAAGACAGAAAACTTCAATGACTTTAACTGCCTCATTGAAGGAATATTTTGAGTAAATTAGAGGATGAGATAAAATAAATATATCTGCTCAAATGCAAAAAAAATAATATCATTGGGAAAGGTACCAAATAAAAATCAGTGAAGTAGCTAGCGCTTGTCTTAATTCAGTCAACAATGTCTATTCATACATGGGTACAATAAAAAAATCTGCCATGATGGAAATTAACAAAGATATATGGTTCAATAGTGATCATGGTTGACATTGTTAAAGTAAAATATTAAAGAATTTCACATCATTATTAAACTTGAATTTGAAAACTATTAAAGTTCAAAATTTGTTAATATATCACTGACTGCATTTGAGACTAAGTTCCTTTCCAAGCAATTACAGATGCTGGAAAAAATGTGGAGGTAAGAAACAAAGTATTAATTTTGTCTATTTTTGTAGTGCCCACAAAATGTTTTATTTGTAAAATATCAAGCTAGACATTAAAATGATTGATTTAGGGGCCCTGGAGATAGCATGGAGGTAAGACGTTTGCCTTTCATGCAAAAGGTCATCGGTTTGAATCCCGGTGCCCCATATGGTCCTCCGTACCTGCCAGGAGCAATTTCTGAGCATGGAGCCAGGAGTAACCCCTGAGCACTGCTGGGTGTGACCCAAAAACCAAAAAAAAAAAAAGATTGATTTAAAGTAGATTTTCTTTAATGAGACTACTGAAAGATCATTAACTTGTGTTGAACATTAATATTTTATATTTTTTTCTTGTTTTTCTTTAATTTCTTGTTTTTATTTCATTTCTTACATTTTTTCATAAGGCACTATACCTAACAAATATGATTAATAACAAAATTATAACACACAAGATATAAGTAAGGAGCAGAAAATTTGCAAGTAAAACATATTCTTACCACCCCAAATCTCCTCTTGACCAACTCAGTTCTGTAAAAGACTTTCATGGTCTGTTGTTATTAGCCAATTGCTATTCTCCTACTACTTTTACTTAAATCCCATATATGAGAAGAATGATTATGTATCTATCCACACCCTTTATTTCAATGCACATGATAACCATCTAGTACTATGAACATTGCAACAAATGTTATTATATTATCTTTATTTTTAGTTCAGTAGCATTACATTTTGTATATGTACCATAATTTACTTATTTTTGTTTTTTATCCACTTACCAAATTAGGGATATGTAGTTTGTTCCAAAGTGAAATTCAACTGAATTATTCCTTTACTACATACATTCCAAATCAAACCAAATGCTAAAATAAAACCACTTGGCTACTTTTTCTCTTTCAACTTTTTTTTTTTGTTTTTGTTTTTGGGTCACACCCGGCAGTGCTCAGGGGTTACTCCTGGCTCCATGCTCAGAAATTGCTCCTGGCAGGCACGGGGGACCATATGGGGCACCGGGATTCAAACCGATGACCTTTTGCATGAAAGGCAAATGCCTTACCTCCATGCTATCTCCCGGGCCCCCTCTTTCAACTTTTTAACCCAATTTATAATGCTTCAATGCACTAGATTACATATAAAACAAATACACTTTTTAAAATTTTTCATAATGAAAGCATCATCATAAGATACTAATTATATACAACATCGTCAGAGGTTTCTTTCTCTAATTCTTTAACTCTCTACTATAGAATCCACATATATATCCACGTATACTCTCACTATGAAATTTAGTTTGAATTATCCCTAATTTTCTATAGACTAAGTGATATAATATATACTAATTAAGTATGCTTTCTTTCATCCAGAATAATTACTTTGAAAATCAGATATCTTTCACTGTGTATCAATGGCTCATTCATCTGTTACTGAGTAATGTAACATTATATTGCCATGCCAGGACATCCATTCATTTGTAGGTAAGCAAGTTTTATTATCAGAAACAAAACATCTATGCACATTGAACTAAAATTTTTTGTGTGGGATCATGATGACATCACTTGGGCAGTCACTTAAAAATGAAATTACTAGGGCATATAGAAGTTGATAGCTTTGATTTGCATCTCCCTGATGATTAGTAATGTGGAGTATTTTTTCATGTGCCTTTTGGCCATTTGTATTTCTTCTTTATCAAAGTCTGTCCATTTTTCTTCACTTTTTGTTGGAATTAGATGTTTTTTCTTGTAAAGTTCTGTCAGTGTCATGCATACTTTATAGATTAGCCCCTTATCTGATGGGTATTGGGTGAATAGTTTCTCCCAATCAGTGGGTGGCTCTTGTATCCTGGGCACTATTTCTTTCGAGGTGCAGAAATTTCTCACCTTAATATATTCCCATCTATTAATCTCTGTTTTCATTTATTTGGAAAGTGCAGTTTCCTTCTGAAGATGCCTTTATTCTCAATGTCATGGAGTGTTTTAACTACGTGTTGTTCTATATACCTATGGTATCAGGTCTGATATCAAGGTCTTTAATTCATTTGAATTTTACCTTCATACATGATGTAAGTGGGGGTCTAATTTCACATTTTTGCAAGTTGTGCCAGCACCACTTGTTGAAGAGGCTTTCTTTGCTCCATTTAAGATTTCTTGCTTTTTATCAAAGATTTGGTGATTGTATGTCTGGGGAACATTCTCTGAGTACTCAAGCCTATTCCACTGATCTGAGGGTTTGCATTTATTGCAATACCATGCTATTTTGATAACTATTGCTTTGTAATACAGTTTAAAGTTAGGGAAAGTAATGCCTCCCATATTCATTTTCCTAATGATTGCTTTTGCTATTCAAGGGTGTTTATTGTTCCAAATGAATTTCAAAAGTGCTTAATCTACTTCTTTGAAGAATGTCATGGTTATCTTTAGAGGGATCACATTAAATCTGTAAACAACTGTGCAGTACCACATCACACCACAGAGATTGGCACACATACAAAAATGAGAACAAGCGTGTTGCCAGGGATGCGGAGAGAAAAGAACTCTTATCCACTGCTGGTGGGAATGCCATCTAGTTCAACCTTTCTGGAAAGTGATATAGAGATTCCTCCAAAAACTGAAAATTGATTTCCCATACGATCCAGCTATACCACTCCCAGGAATATACCCTAGGATCACAAAAATACAACACAAAAACCCCTTCCTTACACCTATATTCATTGAAGCACTATTTACCATAGCAAGACTCTGGAAACAACCAAGTTGCCTTTCAACAGATTAATGGCTAAAGAAATGTGGTATATATACAAAATGGAATATTATGCAGCCATCAGGAGAGATGAAGTCATGAAATAAGTCAGATAGATAGATAGATAGATAGATAGATAGATAGATAGATAGTAGATAGATAGTAGATAGAGAGAGATGTAGAATGATCTCTCTCATCTATGGGTTTTAAGAAAAATGAAAGGAATTCTTGCAAAAATTTCAGAGGCAAAAGAGAGGAGGGCTGGAAGTTACAGCACACTTCATGAAGCTCACCACAAAGAGTGATGAGTTTAGATAGATAAAACTACATTGTGAACTATCCTAACAATGAGGATGTATGAGGGAAATAGATAGCCTGTCTAGAGTACAGGTGGGAGTGGGGTGGAGAGGAGGGATATTTGGGACTTTGGTGGTGGGAATGTTGAACTGGTGATGGAGGGTGTCCTCTTATATGACTGAAACCGAACCATAATCATGTTTGTAACCAAGGTGTTTAAATAAAATATTATTTTAAAGAAGTTGATAACTTAAACTAAAATGAGAGAATATTTTCAAAAGTAATAGCACTCTATATTTGAATAAGGTTGCAAGTTTCAATCCCTCCAGATTATTACTAAATACATATGAACCTATATATATTGCATATATTCATGATTTTGGTTAAGTTATTCTAATTTGAGATTTTACTTTTATTTTCCTAGTTACCTGTTAACTTTCCATATATTCATTTGCCATTTGTGCATTTTATGAAAAAGTACCTAAAAAGGCATTTTTTAAATAAAGTCTTTTAAATTGTTTATAAAAATTATAAAATTTGAAGATTGAACATTGACCATTTACAGGTATCCCTGAACCTGGGAACCCATCTATAAAAACAGCATGGTTTTCTATACCAGTGTCAGGAATTGGTCTTCTACAAGGAATGGCGCTTATGTTGCCCTGGTATTCTCTTGCTCCAGAATGGGTTCATATGACAACCTGATAACTTGGTAAGAACAATAACTTGCTTCTATACCAGGGCTCCCTGCATTGCCACATAATTGTGATGTGAAACCAGAATATGTTTCATATCACCAACATTGTATCTGTATCAAAACCAGAATCTCTAACTACAGAAAACTGACTGCAACAACTGTCATTGTGAAGAACATTTACTGGGACCACAGAGAAAGACTTTGGGGTTAGACAACTTAAGTATGCCTTGAGCCTGTAGTTGGTCTTATGCCAGCATGCTGCATGGTAAGGTCTTCATGGGTAGAGTCTCCGTGTTTTTAGGCCAAAGGGTTTTCCTTTCTTTTTTCCTCATGATTTGCTCTGCCTTTGCAAAGGCAAACAAACATAACAAATAAACAAAAACCCTGCTATACACATTTTAATTGGGTTTTTTAAATAGTTTATCTTTTAATTAGGAGCTCCAGCATTTTTCATAGATCTTTGACATAGATTACTTTATTTTACCTCATATTTCTTCATTTTTCTATAAAATAAAAAATTGGGATTAAAAAAGACTAGGGGCCAGGGTCCATGTGGTGTCAGATACATTGGATAGGAAATAAACAAGGTCAAAGTGACTATCCAAGCCAAAGTCAACAAAAATAGAATCAATGGACATAAATTTTAATAATCTAAAGTTAAAAGGTCTGTAATACTGACAGGTCAGAGGGCAAAAGATGATGGTATAGAATGCACTCTGGGGTCATTGTTGGAGGAAGCTGACACTGGGTGGTTAGTTGGGCCCTGATTCATTGTATATACCAAATTTAATTATGAAGGATTCTGTTTATCACAATTGTTTCAATAAAATAAAATTTAAAAAATATAAGATTTGGAGGTATTTAATTTGTATTTTAGATCCAGAATATAATTTAATTTATATATTATAAATATAAGAATATTTATATTTTATTATTTTCAATATCCTTGTAAATATTTATTATACATCACAGTATAAAATTGAGATATACAGCATGATGCTTTAATTTACATATATTAAGCTATGCTTGCAACTGGATTTCCTAACATCCAGTTTCCCATGTAGAAACATTAAAAATAAAGAACAAGGTATTTTATTCCCTAAGATGAGAAGCTGTAGCGTTACTTCTTTGACTTCTCTCTATATTGTATATCAGTGTATTTTAAAGCCATTATTCTGTACATTCACCTTTTGACCATTTTTCATTTACATATTTCTTTCCTCATACTCACTTTTGATACAAACAGAAGTTTATTGTCGTTTTGAGTAATATTAGACTTTAACACAATGCCTTTAAGATTATATTGTTATTATTTGAAATTATCAGAAATATTTTTTTCAGATTTAAATTATTTAATTTTAAAGGGCATAAAACTTGCATATAATTTTCTTTTTGTCAGATACATTTTATGCATATTTCTGTCTTTAAATTGTCCTTTTATTTTTACATGATACCTTTCAAAAACCAAAAATATCATCAGTAGAGTTACATATTTATAATTATTAATTTTTAATATTTTAATGTTTTAAGAATTTTAATACATTTTTAATTTATAAACTCTACATATGTAGAGTTTCAGGTCTTTAAATTTAGAACCACAGCCAGCAGACTTAAAATCAAATTGTATTAATAAGCATCATCATCTAAAAGATGAATTTTTCCAATAAAATAGTTGATGATAGAGTGTATTCCCAGCTGAGCTCAGGGATTACTCCTGGCTCTTTGCTCAGAAATCACTCCTGCCAGGCTTGCAAGATACTTAGGGATGTCTGGGATTGAATTTAGGTTTGCCAGTGTAAAGCAAACAAACACCATATTTACATTGCTTAGTTTCTGAACCCTTGAATTTCTTATGCTTAAAATCTAAGCAACATATAAATTGAGTCTCTTTTAAATTTTAGTCTAACTCTTAATTTAAAACAATCTTTAAGAATACTAAATTACATATATGTATGAGTTGTCATCCTTCAAGTCTAAAGCAAACCAATCATTTTTATTTCTTGTCAAGATAAAGAACTATTTTCTAAAATGTAATATCCATTCACTAACTTAAATGTTTATGATATAAAGATACTTAAATCAAATATACCTATTTAGTTTTTAAGTGCGTGCAAATTTGTCATTTTTAAATAATTATTTAAAGTACATTATTTTAAATTTTGTTAAAAATAAGGATAAAACGTTAAAAAACCGCATGCACCCTCCAGCCTCAAGTCTTTCAGAGAGATCTTTGGTCACAGAGCCAAGAGTAACCCCCTGAGCACAACTGTGTACACATCCCACCCCAATCCACTATTTTGTTTGATAGTGTCTGCTTCGCTCCATCTTTGTCTGCATTTCACCTCAAACCTATCTCCATCTTGAAAGCTCAGTTCTGTACATATGTTCTATGGGATCATACTAATGTAATGCGAATTTCTTCATCAAGTTACTGATTTGCCTTCAACTAGTGATTACTTTAGAAGTTGACATTAAAAAAAATTACCACAGTCCTTCTCAGTCTTCCCTGATCATCTTTCTGGGTTCCAGTGCCATCACTGTTAATCTGCCTTTTGGGGAAAGCCAGGTTTATGTCCGGAAAGGAATAGAGTACCTCATGCCTTGATTCCTTCCACCAAACGTAAACAGAACTCTCTTTTGGGGACTTTTCCCAACCTCTTTCTGGGTCCCAGAGCCATTGCTGAATCTTTGTTCCCTGGGGAAAGTCAGATTGCTTGGGCAGCAGATGAGAGACTTCACGTCCTAATCCCACCATTGGATCTGTACAGAAACAAGGATCTCTACAGAAACTGATGGCGACCAACCATGATTGTGAAAAGCTTTTACTGGGATCACAGAGAAAGTTGTCTCTAACTTTGGGGTTAGACAACTTGGTATGCCTTGAGCATGTAGTTGGTCTTATGCCAGGATACTTCATGGGTAAGGTCTCCCTGTTTTTAGGTCAAAGGTTTTTTTCTTTCTCTTGTCCCCATATTTTGATATTTTGAAACAACAACAACAGCCACACACAACATTTTTATTGTATTTTTTCTCTTATCTTAAAAAAAGAGTGTATTAGCCACACCAAAACTAAGAAATCAACAAAAACTAGATAAATAAAAAAATTGTTTTGTGGTTTTTGCCTTTTTTTTTCATTTTTCTTCCTTCCTGCACAAGCACAGTAAATATTGGGGTCATTCGAAAAGGAATTTCCTTTGCCTATGCGATACAGGATTTCTCCACCCTTGCCATATAAAGTCACGGGATTAACTATAGACTCCTTTCAGGTTCATTTATTCTCCCCTTGGTGCTTTTGTATGGAAATTTCTGCTGTATCCTGGATGATAAAATCAGACCTCTGTATCTGGAGGTCTTGGCAACTACACGAGCCAAGGATTTGAACTTCTGATAGTTTTCCTGTGTGGTTCTAGAAGTTCTGTTCCTGTAGTGTCGTTTTAATCCATCTTCTATGATTGGCAGACCTGGTCTCTGCGCTGGTCCTAGGGAGTGGCCTGGGATAGCGTATTTGTTATGTTTCCAGAAATCCCCTTCTGTGGCAATAGTCTCAGACAGACCTCTGGAACTAGGGGATCATAGTTGTTATATAGGTCCTAGACTAGGGCTTTTATATTGGTCCCAGTGTACTTATAGTCTGGCCCTGGTTCTGTCAAGCAGTCATCTGTAAATCACAACCTTGGCATATGGATAGACCAAAGGGTAACAAGTCTTCTGATTTTGTCTTATTGTTAGTTGTTGAGGTAGGATAACTTGCTCTTAGGTCGAGTTGTTCCCATTTTCCTCATTGTCAGGGTATTTCATAATAGGGCTGGGACTTGTTGGTGTCTGAGCACTATTATGGATAACCCGGTTGGGATTTGTTTCCTGTGGTTGTTGTGATGAAGTATGTTGTTTCTATGTCTGTGATCCAGGGTTCAAAGCTGGATGGTTGGTGTCTAGTCACCTGTGGTCTAAGTTCGGTCCACGTGACATATTTTCAAGGTAGGAGATACCCCTGTATTGTAAACAAGTATGAGTTTTTATCCCTAATGAATAAGAGCTCGGTTTTATAGATTCCTTCCCCCCCTTTTTTAGTGTGCCTTTGCAGGGAGAAAAGGTGTTACATTATCTTCCCAGTGCATTTGAGGGTGGAGAGAGAAGAAAACTAAAACAGGTCATACCCCCAAGGAAGATAAAAATAGAAAAAAAAAGTATGTGCTCACGTGTATATATAAAAAGAGAAAAAGATTTTTACGAAATGAAGTAAAAAAAATTAAATCGAGCCACCAGGTGATGCAGGAGAGTATCTTGCATTTAGGGTAAAGCTTGTAAAGAGGTAGTGTAATACAGGTCTTATACTTATGATGGTAGTATATGCTTCCCCTTTGTCTTTTGAGATTTTTTTGTGGGTGACAAGAAAATCACCCACAAGAAAATCTGGGAACCTTTTCATCTCCCAACCTGACCTTCTTGAGATTGGCAAACGATTTGTCATAGGGAGAACTTAGAAGAGTTCATGCATTGGGAGATACTTGTAGAGCTAAGTCCGGTTTCAAGTAACTGTCCATGTTAGGAAGGGTTGGTAAGGAGGATCACGCAGCATGCTTCAGCAGGGGAGTTGATTGCCTTTTCTTGTAGGGGGCCAGGTGCGGGTTTGACTGATTATTCCTTAGCTTGAGTGCTGGGCACTGCTTCTCTGGGGTAGAAGGTCATTCTTGATGCCTATTGGTTTAGGAACTGAGGATAAAGAGTTTTAATAAGTTGGGGGATTTGTGTGGGAGTGAGGAGTGGAAGGATGGTCAGGTTTTCAAAGGGGGGGAGGGGAAAGTATATGGAAGGGGCAGGAAAGAAATGAGAAAGTAAATTAGAAGGAAAGGAGCAAAAAAGAAAGAAAAATGAGAAGAAGAAAAAACAGAAGTGAGAAGAGTGGAGAAAAGAGTGAGGGAATGCTAGTTTGAATGTGTTTGATGAGTAGAGCCTGTAGTATAAGTCTGTAGTTCACAGTCACTGCTTTGATGGTCTGGGTGGTCTCATGCTTCTGGTCCTATATGAAGGTATAATCTAGAGATTAAAGGTATGTTAAAGGAGTTTTATAGGGGCATTCTCGTAGTGCAATCTGGATGTGGTATCTCGTGTGATTGAGCCCCGAGATACCTTCTTGGTTTGTCCGCGCTTTGTATCCATGCACGTCTGTGGACAGAAGAGCTGAGAAGTTATTTTAAGTATAGAAAGATTAAGGCATTGAAAGATATTATTATGGAGCGCTTCCATAAGATCACTAAAGGCTTATTATCTTTATAGTAGAAGGTTGGTTACTTACCTGGTCTTTCTATGCTGCTGTTTCTGCTATTGCTGTTTTTTTTTTCTTTGTGTGTGAGTGTGTGTGTGTGTGTGTGTGTGTGTGTG
>PVKC010041472.1:0-12144 GCA_004027635.1 Crocidura indochinensis | reverse complement strand
TGTCACCTTTGCTTGTGGTCATACTTTTTTGCAAAAAAATAAATGGCTGATAAATAAAACACTGGCAGACTGAAAGATTGATGTATGCAAGTTGAAACACACTGTTTCTCTGTGCCAATGGCTGACTGGATTTCTGTGTAACTTAGAGAAAGAAGAAAGCAGAACAGTTGCTCAGAGCTAAAACAAATCATGAAGTCGTGTGACAAATTAGACTCACCCCACTTTCTCTTTTTAGAATGGGAGGATAGTGAGAGATTTCTGGAGCTGCTGTCATAGAAGATCTTTCCCACCACATCTCTGTCTTCTCCTCCACATGACACCAGATCAGCCACCTGTCTCCTTTCCACTCCTGTGTGAGGACTCTTAGAAAGAGAGCACAGGGGGCTGGAGAGATGGCACAGTGGTAGGGCGTTTGCCTTAGACACCCAAGGACGGTAGTTCAAATCCCAGTATCCATATGGTACACTGAGCCTGCCAGGAGTGATTTCTGAGCATAGAGCCAGGAGTAACCCCTGAGCATTGCTGGATGTGACCAAAAAAAGAGAGAGAGAGAGAGAAAGAGAGAGAGAGAGAGCACAGATCCTCAAATTTTTCCAAACTTAATCCTCAAATCCATCATTAGCTTCCTGAGTGACCATGAATACAATGCGTAATAACATCTAAAATGGGTGATATTTGGGATAGGACCTATACCAGATATTATCAAATATATTATTTACATATTATTTTATATAAAATATATAATTTATATATAAGTTTCAGTTTATTCTTTAAAAGTTCATCTTCCTATTCTCATCATAAAATAAACAACATAGAAAAGAAAAGTATAATTATCCTAGAACTCATGTTTGGTTTGTTTTTATCTGGGGGCTACTCCAGGCGGTGCTCAGGGTTTACTTCTGGTAGTGTATTTCAGAGAACACTCCTTATGGTGCTCAGGAGACCATATGGGCTGGCCACATGCACAGAAAATGCCCTACCCACTATACTATATATGCAGAGTATATGCACGGTAAATATATGCACAATATATGCACAGTAAATTCCCTATTCACTATACTCCAGCCCCTATTCCTAGAACTCTTAGAACACACACACACCAAATCCTGTTATTTGAGAGACAGCCTGCTTAGAGATGACATTGAGGTCCCCCTAACATGCCCAGATGGGCCCTCTCATTCCCAATATCATCATTACAAGGAGACCGACCTGAGGCAAATATGCACAGCTTTTATGCTACTAGCTGGCTTCTATCTCCTTTGCAGCAAGCCAACATCTTTAGTTTTGTTCCCTTTCTTTTAGCTTTGTTTCCACATTCTTCGTTTGGTCCTTGCAATTAACTACTCACCTTAATAGTCATGCGGACCTAGTCACAGAGATCATGGAAATAGGATAAAATAAAAAAGCCACTATTGACCATCATTGGGGTTTTGGGAGAGGGCATTTGGGGCCACACTTGGCAGCATTCAGGGATCACTCACCACCTCCACTGTGATGCTGGAGAATGAACCCAGCAGCCTATCTGCTATACAATGTCCCCAGCCCTCCAAATCACCTTGAATTTCAAAACCTACAGTACCCACTGTTAGTGCTATTTTCCTTTTAGTCACATGACTGTGTGTATGAGTGTTGGAATGATAATTATGTACTTAGGTAGATTTCTATGTGTGTAAGCATATATACATATTTTAGAGTCTGAATTATCACTCGCTTTTTCTTACCTATATCAAAGTCAGTTTCCCAGGACTTTAAAGATCTTCGTTGAAATTACTTACACAACATTTCATGATAGACTTTTAGTAAAATCATTTTGTGCTATCAATACAAGATAAAGCTATCGATAACAGGCTCTCATCAAACAGAGCCTACTATCAGCTCTTATTTGATCGGTAGAAGCCTCGTTTCAGGACTGACTGACTTAGACAAAGTTCGCTTTAGATTCATAGCCATTTCACTGGTGCATCTGACAAAAACTGTCTTCTGCATTATAAAAACAGTACTTCCTAACTGTCAGGACTGAAAATATTTATAATCTTAGGGGTTCATATGATTCCGTGAACAAGTGGGTGGGGTAAATAAAGTCACTGTTGACAATATCCTTCAGTCATAGGGTTAAGAGCAGGTTTGACCTCCTCTCTGGGATCCCCTGAATAGCACAAGCCCCCCAGTGGGCAGATCTGTGACCAATTCATTCCTTCCCTGCAGGGGCCTTCCCCCAACGCAGACTGCACGTGCCCAGAGCAAACAACACTCAAGCTCATCAAGCTTTTTTGAGCACCTACGTTTGGTCTCCACTGTGCCAGATGCTGTGGGGGAGTTTTGGCTTCAAATTTAGTGGGAAGATAAGATGCAAACATTAAAATAGGAAGGAAAGAAAAGCAGGGGTGGTAACTAGGGTTAAGCAAATCAGCTGTAGCCTCATCCTAGAGCTCTTCAGACTTTAACTGAAGTGAGGATGAAAAGGAGGCCTGGACACTCAAAGAATCTCAGATCAAAGCAAGGGTAAACTCTTCAAATTTGACCTTGAGCAGCAGAGATGCTCAACACAGATGCTCTGCCCCCTCTGTTCTCTACTCTATCTTTTCTCTCAGACTTTAGGCCCTTCTATTCATTCTTCTTTAATCACTTCCTTCCCACCCACTCCCATTCTTCTACCAGGGATCCCTGATCCCTGAACTCAGCCCACATCATTCTAGGTCTAATGATTATGCCAACAAACTTGCTAACCTTCGCCTCTCTTCCATGGGTTGATGCTGCTACTGAAATTTATGTGTATGTATAACAGAACTTTCTAATATCATTGTGGCATGCAAGGCTGAACTGGACAACGACCTTCTCTGAGTGTGAAAGATTAAATGTCACTAAGGGGAAGGGGAAAACTGAGGGACACACAGAATCAAGGAATGAGTTGATGATGTGGTGGAATAGGCACCGTCTTTGGAATTAAATGATAAAGCACATTCTACCAAATCTTCTTTTTACTATATTGATTCCTGGGTGTTAAGTATTTCTGTAAAAGTCACTGTTCTGTCATAGAGTCAAGAAAATCTGCAAGACACCAAATACACCAAAGCATATGGAAGAGTTCAGGCATTTCCCATCAGAACAAGATTCTTACTCGCAATTTTGAGAAAGCCAGTTCACAAGGACTTTAGCAAATATAAGGGTTTTTTTTTTTCCACTTATCCAAATTATAGGTTTAGGGATATAATTGTTATGACAGCTTGCATGAAAACACCAAACTTGGTTTCTCTCCATCCTATGCCCTGTTTTCATATTTATTGGCTACATTTAGGTAGATTCTTACTATGCAAGGGTAGTATAGCTCCCAGCAGCACCAGGCTTGTATCATATTTATTACCTTAACATCCATCAAGTTTCTCTCCCCTGGAAGAAACTTCAAAAATTGAATCTCATGACTTGGGTATCTAATCTCTAAATCAACCACTTGTGGCAATACCAAAGTATAAATCAGATAAGGCTCAGAGTGGAGAAGAGGTCAGTTGCTCAAAAAAAAAGTAAGGTGCTATTATCATAAGAAGTTGATACTCAAAGGCCAAATTAACAAATATACAGGGACTGGAGCAATAGTACCTCAGGTAGGGCACTTCCTTGCTGATCCAAGCTAACCCAGTTTGATCCACAGAATCCCATATAGTCCCCCCAATTCCTGCCGGGTGTAATCTCAAGTGTGATCCAAAACAAAAATAATATATAATACTACACTCTATCCCTTATCTTCAAACTATCATCATGCACTTTTTTTATTTTTATTGAAACCATCTTGATCTACTAAGTCCTTCGTAGTTGAATTTCAGATATCAGTGAGTCAGGGCCATTCCCACCACCAGTGTCAACCTCCCTCCACTAATAATCCCAGAGTGTATCCTATACCACCACCCTTTGCCCCCTGGCCTACCAGTATAACAGACCCATTTAAGTTTAGATTGTTAATGTTTAGGTCTCTTGATTCTACTGTTTTTGACAGTGGCTTGTCTTTTTTTTCTCCACCACTGCATCTGAACCACTTGATCTCATCCTTTCTTTTTTCTTTCTTCTTAGTTTTATAGAAAAATGCAGAAATATGAGTTAAAACAAAATAATCCATGCCGCCAATGTTCTATAAAAAGATGGGAGTCCCTATTTAAAAGATAAAAAAGAAGCCTTCCTGGAGCAGGATTTTTAGCCGGCATGGGCTGGCCTTTGGCAGACCTCCGTATGTGCCAGAGGCCTCGTGGCCTGGCCTAGGGTGGGGGCTCTCGGACCTGGGTCACCCGACCCCCCTCTTCCTCTTTCCTCCAGATCTCCAGGTGGGTTCCTGGGAGGACCTTATGGGGCACCCTGTGTTTTCCCCACTTACAGGCCGGCTCCAGAGATTGGCTTATGTGCTGGAATTTGATCTGGGGGGTGACAGATAGCTGCTCAGCTATACTCAGGCTGTCACTGGCAATTTCATACCTGTCTACATGTCTACTCCTCCCAACTATCAGTACCCCAGATTTACCCTTCTTCAGTAACACACAGTTCTAATCTCAGACCAAAGACATACAGTGGATCTAACAATCCCAGAACTATTTTGAAGGACATAAATTGAACACATATTGGACACATATATCTTCTGAATATTTTATGTGTGTTTTCTTTAACAGCTATAACTCTCTCTATATATTCTTCTGCCATGGTGTTTCTTTCTACTTTTCATCTTGTCTTTTCTTTGTAATCTGTTCAGTAAGGATTGTTGGTGGAAATGTCCCTCAGTTTAATGCCTATGATTGAACTATGTCATGGAGATTGCTGGTCTTTTTCCTATTGCCTCCAGATGCCCCAATAACGGTACATGGCATTGATACTTGTTTGCATAGACACATTAAAATGGGAAAACACTATACATACAGATAAGTTCTTATCTAATAGAGGTAGGAACACACAAATCTCAGTACAATGTACCTTATACCCTGAACATTGATATAATGACCTGGCACAGGCCTCAGAAGAATGGGCATCCTCCATTCACGCCAGAACTAGGCAAGCTATCTACAAAACATCCAAGGTCTTTTATAGCAACATCTGGAAGCAATCCTCTACCAGGAAAGACACTACCAAAGGTCTGACATCGATCTCCTAAAAGGAGACTTCCGTTAACACTGAGAAGACTTGACAACAACAATGACCTGCTCTACGGGACATGGTTTTCTCTATTGCCCCTTCAGTGTGAGGTGAAAGAAGAGAATGCTCTGCACCATCCTGGCTGCAATATGGGATATGCAGACCCCAGGATCTTTAATACAGAAGCATGATACCAATAACAGAGACTGTGAGGAATGAAGGTGGAGTCGGTCCTGTGCCAGGAAACTTCAGGGGTAGGGTCTCCTTGTATTTAGGCCCTAATTTTTCTTTCCATGTCCCTTATATTTAGGTGGGCCTATGCAAACAAATGCCACTCTAACACCGTTTTTTACTATATTCCCTTGACTCCAATCCTTAAGAAAAACAATCCACTAAAACATTGGGGTTAACTTAAACTAGTATACATATGCATGGAACTAGATAAATGTACTTTGCCCTCAATGTTTAAGGAGTTACATAAGTCTAATGTCTTTAGATTATATTGTGTGCTGCTAAGAAATAGTATGTTCTACAATTGGGGATTTAAGGGACAAAGTAATTGTATTATACATGGGTTCAGCTTTATTTTTCTAAATGCTCTTTGGCTGAAAATTCAAGGCTGGGATATCATCGATGGGACTACCGAGAATTCTGTTTATGGGTGATTGTGCTTCCACTGTAACTTTACCCTGTCCTCTTTCTTTGCATCTTTGTTGTCATAATTAAAATTAAAAAAATTTAAAAAATGATAAAAAAGAAAAAATAAATTAAAAATATAAGAGAAAACTAAGGAAAAGTTTAGGAGGGTGTGGTAGTTTATTTTGTTTTGGTGTTGTTTTGTTTTGATTTTTGCATAGGCATAGCAAAAGTTAGGGAAAATAGAAAGAAAAGGCCTTTGGCCTAAAAACAGGGTGTCTCTACCCATGAAGCATCCTGTCATAAGACCAAATACAGGCTCCAAGCAACTCCAATATTGTTCTCTAACCCAAAAAATCTTTCTTTGTGATCCCAAGAAAAGTTCTTCTTAATCACTGTTGGCACAGTCAAGTTTCTGTAATTAGAGAACTTGGTTTTTGTACAGATCCTATGTCGAATCAGGGTGTCATGGAGCATCTTCTGATTTCATCTCAATGCCATGATTTCATGGCAATGCAGGAAACCCTGTCCTGAAAGCAAGTTGTTGCTGTTTCCAAGTCATCGGGGTGTCATACGAATCCACTCTGGAACAAGTCGGTGCCAGAGCAGCATTAGGGCATTCCCTGGTAGAAGTTCGATTCCTGATGCTGGTACAGAAAACCATGCCAGTTATAAAGATGGAATCAAGGTTCAGAGGTGAAAGGCCAGTGTCCAATGGGCTGAAACCTATGTCAAGTCACTATGTTCAGAGTAAAAGGTCCCCTTGCAATATAAAATTTTGATAAATAGATATGAACTTGTTTCCATACATAAGCTTTTTCCATTTTAATGTGTCTATGCAAAAAGGAACGATGTCACATGTTACTACTTGTGCATATGGGGGTAAAAATAACAAGCTAAAACAATCTCTATAACCTGGTCTTAACATGAACTCAGAACCCAAGAGAAACTTGTCTACTAGAATGTCCTACTAAACAGATCCCAAAGAAGAAATGGGTAAACTAGCTCTACATAAGGAAATAGACCATAAGAATTATACCTATTAAGGAAATACAACTAAAGAAATATACAAAGAAAATATACATATCCCCTTTAAGTCTTTTGAAATAGTATGGGGGTGGTAAAGGAATAAAGTCTGGAACACAGCTTTAGCCTGCTATAAGGGTCTTGCGGAGTCTGAAAAACAGCATACAGCAGTCACATATTAGGAAATGCCCTCAAGCTGGGGCGGGGGGCGGTTCTCAAAAATCCGAATCTGGTAGGGGGCAACAGCAACAGCGAAGGGAGGAGGGAGAAAAGGGGCCACCAAGAGCAAATTAGCAGGCGTGGTGGTGGAAACTTCTCAGAGAGGTAAGGCAGGTTGGGAATCTGTGTTTTCACTTTGGAAGTTGGCTGGCAGCTGGTTAGGGTTAAGGTCGCGGTTCCTGAAAAGTTAAAAACTGAGGGTAAAAAATGTTAAACAGGGAAAAATAACAGATGAGTGGTGAGAGAGTGAAAGGATAGAAATGGATTTGTAAAGTGGTAAGCAGGGTGGGGGAAGGAAGGGTTATATATAACAAGGGAAGGATAATATACAAGAAAGACAGACCTTGCGTACGTACATTACAGATGAACAGAGTTGGCCAACACATACACTCATGCATAGACTGACACTATGAGGATCGATCTATGAGTTGCAGCTGAAAAGCTGACTCAGGTGGAATGTTTAAAAAATAAATGTTTAGGGCCTGGAGAGATAGCACAGTGGTGCTTGCCTTGCAAGCAGCCAATCCAGGACCAAAGGTGATTGGTTCGAATCCCAGTGTCCCATATGGTCCCCCATGCCTGCCAGGAGCTATTTCTGAGCAGACAGCCAGGAATAACCCCTGAGCACCACCGGGTGTGGCCCAAAAACAAAACAAAACAAAAAATAAATAAATAAATATTTAAAAAATGTTTAAAAAAATATATAAAGCCAGCAAATCAGATAGAAAGGTTCCCATTTTCTAGGCAAATAATCAATGGTGAAGGTAAACTTTACTGAAAAAAGGCTTCCTGGGTCAGATTGTGTGTAGAACATTCCTTAAAAAAATCATATTTTTTCAAATATAGAATATTAAATGATATGATAGTGAGCACTGTAAAAGGAGTCTACACCATGATTTAGTGGATTTACACTATTATTTAGTGGGTCTTGGGCATCCAGGTTCCTTTCCTGAAAGCAAACTAAGATCATAAGCATTATGGAATAAAGGTAAACTACATTAAATTTCAAGCTACAATAAATTTCAATAACATACTCAATGAATGAGCACTGTAGCAGGATTCTATGCATGCAGTTGTGAATTCCAACATCATCTGTGGACATAAACATTAGATCATATTAGCAGGTATCCATTATGCACTTTTATCCATTTGTATAATTCAATAATTCTCTGACCTAACATATTGGAACTATGTCATTCACATCAAATCACTCCCTCTTCATTCACTGGAAATCTAATGTCTTGATTTTTATAGCTAGCTCCCAAGGCCAGATCCCAAATCAGGTAGCTTCCTTTCCATGAGATCTGTGTATGCAGCACCCTTAAGTTTGACACCCTTAAGATGAAATTAGAGATGTAAACACTCCCTAATTTATGCAAGTGTTCTTGTGTACAAAAGTGGAGAGAAAATAGAATACAATAGAACTTCTTATTTGGGAATGAAAAAGGGAAACACTATGGAGGGTCAAGAAAAATTTATGGGGCCGGGCGGTGGTGCTGGAGGTAAGGTGCCTGCCTTGCCTGCGCTAACCTAGGACGAACTGCGGTTCAATCCCCCGGTTCCCCATATGGTCCCCCGTGACTGCCAGGAGTGACTTCTGAGCAAATAGCCAGGAGTAACCCCTGAGCGTCACCAAGTGGCCCGAAAAAACAAAAACAAAAAAACAAAAAAAAAAAGAAAGAAAGAAAAATTTGCCTGTCTCTGTTCCTTTGGAGAATGACCCAATGCTACCAATTAGTGAGGTCTTTAACCAGCCTAATAATCCTCATTCTGCCTGGCTAAGAATTCCTATTGCCAGTGCTCCTCCATTTCCACAGCTGAAGAGCGCTGGGGAGGATCCTTTAATGACCTCAGCTTCCAGATGGTGATGATTTGGGGCTCAGGGTTTGCCAGGGGGCTGAGTGATCATGGTGCCTTGTTAGCCACACTGAGATTTAACTTAGCAGATGCTTAGTATTTACTACTTTTTGGGCCAATTTACATTTGGTTATTTCATGGGATATTAACCAAAGCAAGAGAGATTTCCTTAATCTAGACTCTAGCCTAGGAATTTTGCTTCTCAACAGAAGCCTGGGGGGCTTTGCTTTCCTTCTCCATGCAATGACTTCATCCTCTGAATCAGTGAAGTTCCAAACAGTAGCCTGGAAGGCGAAGACTCAGCTAATCTGCCTCTGGACCTGCAGCTCAGAGATCATTACTAATTCAATAAATCACTAGTTTGTACTCTTACACTCTTTTCTCTTACATGCTCTATGATGAGAAGGCTTTAAAATGTTATTGAAGAGGCCAGAGTGATAGTGCAGCAGGTTTGGGTGCTTGCTTTGCACATGGTCAACCTAGATTCGATTCTTTGGCACCCTATATTGTCCCCCAAGGCCAACAGAAGTGATCCATACATGCCAAGTGTAAGTCCTGAGTATAGTCAGGTGTGGACCAAAATATTGTTTTTAATATTAAGTTATTGAAAAGTAAAGAAGTTTGAAGTTACACATTTAGGGGCAGAGTAATAGTACAATGGGTGGGCAATTGCCTTACATGTAGTAACTTGAATTTGATCCTTGGCAATACATATGATCTGTAAGCCTTGCCAGGAATGATCCCTAAGCACAGAGCTAATAGTAATCCTTGAGCATTGCTGGGTGAGGAAGGCAGGCTGGAAGAAAAGAAGGGAGGGAGGTAGGGAGGGAGGAAGGGAGACAGGAAGAAAGGGAGGAAGAAAGGAAGGGAGAAAGAAAGGAGAAAGGAAGGAAGGAAGGAAGGAAGGAAGGAAGGAAGGAAGGAAGGAAGGAAGGAAGGAAAGAAGGAAGTAAAGAAGGAAGGAAGGAGTGTAGGAAGGAAGGTGGGAGGGAAGGAAGGTGGGAGGGAAGGGAGGAGGGTAGAGAATGTCAATTAATTAAAATAACCTTTGAAGGAGCAGGGTAGATAATGCCAAGCACTGGAGTGCATGCTCTTTACACAGGAGCCCTGAGTTCCTTGCAGGCACTGCATGGTTTCCTGGGGAACACCAAGAGTCATTCCCAAGCACTCCTAAGCCATGAAAGCTTACCAAAAGAATCCCTGAGATGATAGGTAAATCTAATTCAGTTTCTTAAACGAAGAATCCTGATATAGCTTCATTCTGAAGTAGCTTTAAATATGTGGCCCACGCCCTACTTGTTTTCAGTCTTTTTAACACCAGAATCCATCATGGGCTATCAAAGAACACTTCAAGTCAAAGAACACCTCAAGACAAATCTTAAGATACTACACGTGTCCCAGCTAAAAGAGATGAAGACTGCATGGACTCAGATCTGTTAGACTCCTCAGAAAGTGGCTGCTTACCAAGTCTCTGCTGTGGATAACAGAATTCACTGCTGCTTTCACAGAATCTTAAATTTATGCCTCTAAGCTCCCATTAGATCAAGATTTCTCGATCTTATCTGGACTTTGGCCACCTTGCAACCTTGTTTCCTTCCTGTACCTTCCCCTGTCATACTCATTGGTCCCATAGTCTCCTATAACTGACAGGATTTCCGCCTAAGGACCTGGTTGAGAAAAGCTACCTTAGATAACTATAGGCCTATATACCCCAAACATACTTAAGCCTAAAGGTGCACTCTGGGTAAATAATCTTTGAAAAAGATCTGATCAGTACAGACCCAAAAGGTATCATTGTGGAACTGGCTGGTTTGCAGTTCAACTGCTATGACCATTTTTCTTTATTTTTTACATTTTTATTGATTTTTTGGGGTGTGTTTGAGCTAGGAGTTACTCCTAGCTCTGCTTTGAGGAATCACTCCTAGTAAACTCAGGGGACTATATGGGATACTGGGGAACAAACCCAGGTCAGCCATTTGAAAGGCAAACATCCTCCCCACTGTGCTATTGCTCCAGCCCCAAGTGATTGAGATATTTAAAAAGCTGTTATTGATGGTTTCTTTTGCACATAATTTCAAAACTACACACATTACCAGTGTACCCACCTCCCTCCTTCAAAGTCCATCCCTTCAACCCCTTCCCACCAATTCAATTGCGTAGATCAGTTCTCCCATTGTGCTGTCTTTGAGCTTGGTTGCTATCAATAAGTCTCACATATGAGGGATTATTATGAGTCATTCTGCATCTGCACTCAGAATATTCCCTGGTTCCAGCTATATAGCTGAAAATTGCATGATTTTCTCTTAGGGCTATAGTTTACCATTGTATGCATATATACTACAATTTCTTTATTCACTCATTCATACAAGTTGGGCATTTGGGTTGTTTGCTATCTTGGCTATGGTATTAAATGTGGTGATGAACATAGGTGTACATATGTCCCTTCAAATTAATGTTTTTAATATATTTCAAGGACATATGAGGGGTTTATTCCTATTATTTTGAATTTTCCATATTGCTCCATAGAAGCTGAATCAGATGCTATTCCCACCATCAGTGGAGGAAGGTCCCTTTCTCCCCACAACCTCACCAATACTTGCTATTTCCAGATTTCCTGATATGTACCATCATTTTGAATAGCATTTTCCTAACCATGAGGGGTGATGAATACTTTTTCATATTTGTCTTCTGTGACTTATTAAATCATCCTGGTTTCACTCAGTCATTTCACAAACCTTTGTCTGGGTGAGGGGCATACAAAGGCTTTAGAAAACTTTTAAGATAGGTTAGTAAATAAATTGTAAGAAAGGGAAATAAGACTAAGAAGACTGAGGTACCTCTGGGTAGAAGAGGAAAAAGATCTGAGCTTGGGGATCAGGTTGAAGGACAGAGGAGAGAGATAGGGGAGGAATTAGAGTAAGCTTCTAAGGAAAAACCAACCTGAACTGCCTTGTAGAATAGTCTAGAAATGACCTGGTTTTCAGCCTTTTTTTAATGCTCACTGTGCATCAGACCACCTAGGAGTGAGCCAAAGTCTGATACATTCCAGGCCAATTAAAGAAAGGTTGCAGGAGGTGCACACAGTTCAAGCCAGGTGTTTTTCTAAAAACCTTAAAACCTAAAATCCCTCAGGTGATTCTAAGTGCAGCCAGTGCTGAAAGCCTCTATTGTTGTAGCTAGACTAGAATAACTAACACGTGGTGCTCCCAACTATTGACATCTTCAGGTTAATATGGCACTGGCACAGAATTAAGGTGAATTAAACAAACAAAAAACACTCTAGTTTACATTCATTGTGTT